>JAXDDW010000082.1:0-187500 GCA_034670385.1 Hoplostethus mediterraneus
ATGCCCTCAATGCTGCAGTGTTGTGCCAGGTAAGGGCCTTTCAGCGGCAAGGCTGCCATTTGACAGATTGAGCCATGGCAGGTGTGATATCAATTTACACTCCATCTGTTTATGTGTATTGCCGCTACACTATGAGATATCTACTGAATGGGTTTACTCATGAGTGGCTACTCATGATCTGTTTGAATGAGCAGGAATACGGACAAAACTATCCAGCAACATCAGAATGAAAGACTACTAATTGTTTTCAATCACCATTGTTTGAGTGACCGTGATTTAAGGTAATGTTAACCAGTCTGAGGTGTGGCAGCCCTGAGGAATGACAGACAAGGAGTGTTGTGAAACTCAAAATACAATTTATTTAATGGTGTGGGGAAAGGGCAGGGGATGCAAATAAATATAAGTTCTTCCCCGGTCAGAAGGAATTTCAACTTTCTAAATTTGATCTAAACATCAAAATTTTATGTTTTGCCTGTACCTCATTTATTTTACATATGCTGGCTGAATGCATGGACTGCAAGCAAAGAGAGAAAACATTGTATGTATCATTATGTACATTTGTACAGAGCACACTTATTGGATGCAGTCCCTTTCTCTGTCTTTCTCCCTTTCTTCTCTTCTTTATTTCTTTCACACATTTCTAGATTCTGTATTACTTGGAAAGAGTCAACTACACCACAGGATTTGGTGATCAAGTGACGTTTGATGAGAATGGTGATGCCTTACCAATCTATGATGTCATGAACTGGCTGTGGCTGCCAGATGGAAGCACAAAGGTTCAGAATGTGGGTGTGGTTAAGAAGTCAGCCTCCACAGGTGAAGAGCTCACACTTCATGAAGATAAAATCTTCTGGAATTTTGGATCCAAAAAGGTCACTTCTGCTTATTCAGCTACCTGTTTTGTTGGCCTGTGAAGACATCATCATGATAGTGTAAGATGGTGTAGATTGACTAAAATAATTATTTCTCTCCATGTAGCCACCTCGGTCAGTGTGCAGTGAGAGCTGCCCCCCAGGAACCCGTATGGCAAGAAGGAAGGGGGAACCTGTTTGCTGTTTCGACTGTATCCTTTGTTCTGAGGGAAAGATCAGCAACAAGACTGGTTGGTGTACATTTTGAAATAATGTTGTTTATCTTTAAGGATATAATATACATATCTATGTCGACACATGCCCCTTTTTGTTAGACTCCATGGAGTGCACCAGTTGTCCAGAGGACTTCTGGTCCAGCCCCCAGCGTGACCACTGTCTTCCTAAGAGCATGGAGTTCCTCTCCTACCATGAGCCCCTGGGTATCTCTCTGACAACTGCCTCATTGCTTGGCACACTTATCTGCACCATTGTCCTTGGAATCTTCACCTATCATCACACCACACCCATGGTACGCGCCAACAACTCAGAACTCAGCTTCCTGCTCTTGTTGTCACTCAAACTATGCTTCTTGTGCTCTCTGCTATTCATTGGCCGTCCCAGGATATGGACATGCCAGCTGAGGCACGCAGCATTTGGGATCAGCTTTGTTCTCTGTGTCTCATGTATCCTGGTGAAAACCATGGTGGTGCTGGCTGTGTTCAAGGCATCCAAACCTGGAGGTGGAGCCAGTCTGAAGTGGTTTGGTGCTGTGCAGCAGAGAGGGACAGTTCTGGCTCTTACTTCCATCCAGGCAGTTATTTGCACAGCCTGGCTTGTCTCTTCCTCACCAGCTCCTCATAAAAACACACAATACCACACTGACAAGATAGTCTATGAGTGTGCGGTAGGGTCCACAGTTGGGTTTGCAGTGTTACTGGGCTATATTGGCTTACTGGCTGTCCTCAGTTTCCTCCTAGCATTCCTGGCAAGGAATCTTCCAGACAACTTCAATGAGGCCAAGCTCATCACTTTCAGCATGTTGATCTTCTGTGCCGTGTGGGTGGCCTTTATCCCTGCTTATATCAACTCCCCAGGAAAATATGCAGATGCAGTGGAGGTATTTGCCATCCTGGCTTCAAGTTTTGGTCTTCTGGTTGCACTGTTTGGACCAAAGTGTTACATAATCCTGCTGAAACCTGAGAGAAACACTAAGAAAGCTATCATGGGTCGAGGTACTACCAAGACATGAAAGCAGCATTTCAATGTATCAATAATTCTTCTCTTTCCTTTACTCAGCTCTGCTCATGAATGATCCACATACAACATACCATGAAATACACTTTCTTTTTTTCCTTCACCAGATGAAACTAGAAGCAATAATAATACTTTATAAATAAATGTTGGTGAAAAACTGAGCCCTAACAGCCACAGTACTTTATATAGACACAAAGGATATCACAAAATAAATAGAGAAATAAATGTTAAATTCAGTTGGGAGAAAAAGTTTGTGAACCCTTTTGAATTACTTGCATTCCTGTATAAATGACTCATAAATCTCCATCTAAGTCATGAAAATAAACACCATGTGATTTAACAGATAACACACGAAAAGATATAAACCGATAATAGTCAGGGAATATTATCAGATATTTGGCCAATCTTGGAATAAATTCCTTACCAAGACATTTCTTCACCAATGTGTTTGTAAAGGTGTCTAATAACACATATAAAAATATTTAAATTCAACTCCCATAGGAAAACCTGTGACAGCTGCTTAAAGTTGGGGTACCCGGAACCTTATCTGTGAAAAATTGAAAATGTTTATTTCTGCCTTAAGTACCTTGTGAGGAGTCAAACTAGGGGGTTTTCATGGTTCTGAATCGATTGCAAGCATTTATTTTGCACTAAAACCACTCCTTGGCGGAAAAACGGTCATGCCCACTTTTACTGCTCATCGCAAACCCTTTTTTTTGGTGAAAATAAATATGGCTGGGTGCATGTAAATTAAAAAATAGCTTTATTAGTTTATTTATTCACATACTTGCCATGGTAACTACTTATTGTTTACTGGTAACTGTTGTAGTTGGTTGGCATTCGCAGCAAGTGAGTGGTAGGTGCCAGACATGCTCAAGCCATTTGCAACCCTCTCCTGTGTGGATCATGGACAGACACAATAGACTCCACACATATCAAATAACAATATTCACCACTCAGCAAGATACTGCAAGAAGATTTTACATCTATTATCTACATTTTTTTTTACAACTGGAAATATTTCATGTCACTACATTGATAATATGCATATATAAATAATATATAAGGTGTGTACTATCATCAAATTATCTTACAAATTATCTTACTTACTATTACTTGAGAAATAGTGATTCTGGCCACAAGTGCTGGGTGCAGACCCTCAGCCACTTCTCTGATGTCAACAAGCGCATGGAGGAAGGTGTCAAGAAACATGGTCCACTCCACAAAGACCTTGCCAAAACACGGATGAAGCGAGATGCTGAAGCGATTGAACTTGCCCTCAAATGGTTCGAGGAGAACAACCCCTTCGACCACGATCGAGACAAGCAGTTGCTTGTGTCCTTCTCAACAGGATTCACAAGCACTGCAGATGACGCAGTCAACGCTGAAAGAGTGGCTGAAGTAGGGAGGGAGATGCAGATAAAGCTGGATGGACAGTCAGTGACATCGACCATGGAGGTGAAGTTCAAGGTACAGGCCCTGTCATCGCTCAGAAAGATTCCCAAGGTCAACCTAAACTCACTCAAGTAGACATGGACGTGCTGGTAATGCTGGTGCACCATAGCTCAAGCACCAACCATCCACTCTTCTTAACCACGTCGAAGGGCTCTTACAATGTCAGGAGGATCCAAGAAGCTCTCTCTGAAAGACAGAGGCGCTACCTGCTCTTTTGTCACACCTTCACCGGTTGTGATACGGTTTCTGCAATCGGAGGCCATGGGAAAATTACGCTATTTGACAGGTTTTGTGCAGGGGAGATTGATGAACACATGGACATCTTCCTCGATGTACATGCTACTAAGGACGCACCAGGTACTATTTTGGGTGCAATTCGATACAACATGTTCTCGCGGAAGGCGGCGGCCGGGCTGATCAAACCAGAGACTCTACCTCCAACAGAGGGTGCAGCTGCACAGCATTCTCTCCGTGCCTATCTCCAAACCCGGGACTGGATTCTGCTGCAGAGCATGTCTTTGGACCCCAGTGAATATGGATGGATGGTAGGGGTTCATGGTTATGAGCCAGTTCCAACACTAGACCCCATGGCTCCTGAGGAGCTACTCCGGTTCACAAGCTGTCAAGTGTATCTCAGCATGTGGAAATTGTAAAGGCATTACATGCAATAATTGTATTCATGATGGTGTAGAGTCTGGAGAAGACTCAGACCTTGACTCATGAAGCATTTGACATTGTGGATCAGTATTGTTTTCTAACTAATATTCGAGATATTGAAATAAACTAATAAAGCTACTTTTTAATTTGCATGTAAAAGTGGGCGTGGCCGTTTTTCCGCCAAGGAGTGGTTTTAGTGCTAAATAAATGCTTGCAATCGTTTCAGAACCATGAAAAACCCCTAGTTTGACCCCTCACAAGGTACTTAAGGCAGAAATAAACATTTTCGATTTTTCAAAGATAAGGTTCCGGGTACCCCAACTTTCAGCAGCTGTCACGGGTTTTCCTATGGGAGTTGAATTTAAATCTTTTTATATGTGTTATTAGACACCTTTACAAACACATTGGTGAAGAAATTTCTTGGTAAGGAATTTATTCCTAGATTTTTTTATATTTCCCTGACTATAACAAGACAAACAAACAAATTTAGATTTCTTAAACGATCATAATGCTTTTGTTAACCTGGCATAACCATGACATCCTCCTCAGGTAGGTTGTTCCACAATCGAGGGGCCCTAATGGCAAATGCTCAGTCAGCTCGAGCCTAGACCATGGAACAGACAGAAGTTGTCAGCCTGAAGATCTCAGGTTGCCTTCAGGTTCGTAAGATCAACAATATAGCTAGTTATCAAATCTTTCAAATCAGTGTAAAGAGGGGGGCAGGGTGTGTGGGAGAGGCGTAGGCTGAATGCAAGATAGAATTGAGCTAGAGGGCTGGTTCTTCCTGTTTCCAGCACCAGCTGCGGCCAATTAAGGCCGATGCGACAGAGTCTGACAGGAGGCTGTGGAGTCAAGTTGGACTGTGGCAGCCCTTCCAGGCTGCGCCCGGCTGCATCCTCTCTCACTCGCGCCTCACCCCCATCCCGACAGCCCAGCCACGGAACCCCCTCGGACACGGCTGCTGCTCACGCTGGCTCTCCGCTCTCCTACACTTGAGTCCGACTCAACTCCTCCATCTCCTGTCAAACTCAGCCATTCCCTCCGTCAGCCTCTCACACTGAAACACACTTGGTCACACAGTCACAGACGGGTTAAAAGGCTTGGATGCAATCAGCCCCAATTGGCCGCAGTCGTGCTGGGTCCAGGGAGAATAACTGACTCGACTCTCACCTGGACCCAGCCTACACCTCACCCACTCCCTCCCCCAGTCTGCCACAATGAGATCAACAGAAACTCCAACCTGCTACCTAATGTGACTCTGGGATACAGTCTCTATGATAACTGTGCCACACTTGGAGTGGCATTACATGCTGCATTGTCAATGGTCAGTGGTCGACAGGAGCAGTTCCTTTTGCAGGAGCACTGTTTGGGGTCCCCACCTGTCTTGGGAATTGTGGGTGATTCGAACTGAAGAGTGCATATTTCTACCGGTGTACTGTTTATACACAATGGTTATTGTCTCTCTTCCCTTTTTCATTATGGCCTATATGAAAATGAAATATGTATTCCAATTATTAATAACACTAGTAAAACTATTCGTAGTTTAAAAACATTAATATGTGGTGATATGATGCAGATATTGTGCATATACAATGTATTTCTATGAGGTTGCGCACGTCTTGCGTAAGTCATCAATCGAGGTCATTTTAGTTATTGTGTTGATGAAAAATAATAACAAAATACTAATAATTATGATGGTGGGCATTGTTGTTATTGTTATTATTAAATAAAATATACAGTACTGTGCAAAACTCCTAGGCACCCTAGATTTGTTAATATGAATTTGGCCCTAGATTTTTATTTATTCTTTGTTTTTTCTTTGTTTTTTCTTTACATTACTGCTCTTTATAGTCAAATTTTGATATTTAGGAACTTTTAATTTCATTATTTCTGAAATCAAATCAAATCAAATCACATTTATTTGTATAGCCCTTAATCACCGTGACAGTCTCTAAGGGCTTCACAGTGCCCAACATGTGAAAATAATGAATGATTAGTACACGACATCCCCCAGCCTTAGACCCTCACAGAGGACAAGGAAAAACTCCCACAAAAACCTTATTGGAAAATTGGGAGAAACCTTGGGAGGGGCTACTCAGAGAGGGATCCCCCTACCAGGACGGTTGGGCGTGCAATAGATGCCGAGTTTGGGCAAGCAGAGTATACACAATATATGAAAGTTCATTTTGGTGGAAAATCCAGATCTGATGGGGTGGCATCACAGCATCTTCGCTGTACGGATTTGTTTTATATGTGCCTAAGACTTTTGCACAGTACTGTACATCTTATTAAATCTTATTCAAACAATAGATTTTGGTGCTTTGAGAATGTTTGAAAATGAAAGCCCATTGTAGTTACAATATTTATTATGGATTTCCACCTTCATCTCCTCCTTCAATGTAGATAAGGATCCAAAAATGGATTAGAATACTGCTACCACCTGCTGGGCATCATGAAGCCAGTGAACATGAGATGCTCCACATGCTCATGGCTGATTGACAACTCTGCATTGTGCAAGTTTGAATTGGTTTGCAGGGCTTACATGAGGCCTCATGCATAGGGAATTGTGTACCTTCCCAAAATTTCTCTCTCAGACAAAACTGATTGGTCATTGATGCATGCATTCTTCATAAATGAGCATGTTTGAGAAAACCCTGAACATTGGTCAATATGAAAACCTAATTTAAACAGTAAAGGGGACTTGACTGCCACTCAAATCTCACATCAAACTGCATTCTCAAGGTCAAATGTCTTTCTCATGCATTTATAACTTTGTATTGAAGTATCAACCAATTCATGCCATAACATTAGTGAAATAGTTGTTCATGTGGCTTTGAAATATTAGCTCATTCTGCACAAAGTAGCTTTAGGCCCTGCCCCTATTTCTTCACCTGCCACGGTTGGTGGTGTGGAAGATTAAACAATGAAACAAGTCTGCAAAGGGGACAACATAGCACTTTCTATAAAATTGTGGGTAAACAGAGGAGGGCAGTCATGGGGCCATTTCTTGATACATGCCTGGTCCTGTGTGTGTACATTGGCTTGATATTGTTGGCTTCTTCTCCCATGTCTTCCTCTCTTTCCTCCTCCTGTCGCTTACAGGGACAGTTTCATCTTAATGGGATGTTCAAGGCTGGGGATGTGGTTCTAGGTGGGCTGTTTGAGCTACACTACTCCTCTGTTTTCCCTTCTATGTCTTTTGCCTCAAAGCCACAACAGCCCAGCTGCCAAGGGTGAGTTTCACACAGATACAGCAAATAATTTTGCAGATCAATCTGGTCTGTCCAGAATATACAAGGTATTCACAAATTAACAATTATGCTGTGAATTTTCTGTCATTCATTGTTTTTATGCTATGGAGTTTCAATTTGTTTTCAACTTCAACACATTTCAAGTTACTAGTGAACTTGATTATTAGCATAAGCCCAGTTGTGAATATTTCTGCACAATTCCCACAGTGATGACATCTTGTTTTTCAGTTGTTAATAGTGACATATTTGGTGTTAGTTTTGACATTCCAGGGTTCAGGTATGCTCAAACCATGGCATTTGCTGTTGATGAGATCAACAGGAACTCCAACCTGCTACCTAATGTGACTCTGGGATACAGTCTCTATGATAACTGTGCCACACTTGGGGTGGCATTCCGTGCTGCGTTGTCATTGCTCAATGGTCGACAGGAACAATTCCTTTTGGATGAGCACTGTTTAGGGTCCCCTCCAGTCCTGGGAATTGTGGGTGATTCGATGTCAACACATTGTATTGCCATTTCCAGTGTCCTAGGTTTATACAAAGTGCCCATGGTAAGTTTCTTCTCTTCTCCCTCTTTTACCATCAGACTATAATTGATTTGATTTGGATTGAAATTTGATTCAAATTTAAAAATATGATATATAACTGAAAAAGGAAAAATGTTTTTGAATGGGTCAACAGACTGGCAGGGAATGTTCACTCTTTATGCACACTTTGTGTCTCTTGCAGGTGAGTTACTTTGCCACATGTTCCTGCCTAAGTGACCAGCAACGGTTCCCATCTTTCTTTAGAACTATCCCAAGCGATGCCTTCCAGGTGAACCTCTATTAGCCTCTATTAACTTATGTTATATATAGTACTGTGCAAAAGTCTTAGGCATGTATAAAACAAATCCATACAGCGAATATGCTGTGATGCCGCCCCATCAGATCTGGATTTTCCACCAAAATGAACTTTCATATATTGTGTATACTCTGCTTGCCCAAACTCGGCATCTATTGCAGCCCAACCACCCTGGTAGGGGGATCCCTCTCTGAGTAGCCCCTCCCAAGGTTTCTCCCAATTTTCCAATAAGGTTTTTGTGGGATTTTTCCTTGTCCTCTGTGAGGGTCTAAGGCTGGGGGATGTCGTGTACTAATCATTTATTATTTTCACATGTTGGGCACTGTGAAGCCCTTAGAGACTGTAACGGTGATTAAGGGCTATACAAATAAATGTGATTTGTGATTGGGATTTCAGAAATAATGAAATTAAAAGTTCCTAAATATCAAAATTTGACTATAAAGAGCAGTAATGTAAAGAAAAAACAAAGAAAAAACAAAGAATAAATAAAAATCTAGGCCCAAATTCATATTAACAAATCTAGGGTGTCTAGGACTTTTGCACAGTACTGTATATATATAAATATGTTGACATCAATTATACATTCCACATGAAGTACCTCAGCTCTCCTTGCAAATACGTCCCTCCACTGAATGAAACTGAATGAAACTGATTTGCCATTTTGTAGCATAATGTGCTTCGTGTTTGTCATTATTGGAGCTGTCTGGTGTCCAATGACAAACCTGGCAGGGAATGATTAAACTGTGTCCACTCTTAAAGTTTTTTATATTTTCGTCTGAAAGAATATTCCAGGTTCAACACTAATCCTTCCACTCTATCCAATTAGGTGCGTGCTATGTTCCAGATTCTAAAGCAGTTTGGCTGGACTTGGGCAGGCCTGCTGGTCAGTGATGACGACTATGGACTCCACGTTGCCCGATCCTTCCAATCTGACCTGGCTCAGTCTGGTGGGGGTTGTCTGGCCTACTCAGAGGTTCTGCCCTGGGGCAATGACCCAAATGAATTCAGGAGGATTGTCAATGTGATGAGGAAGTCCACAGCTCGCGTGGTCATAGTGTTTGCACATGAGAACCACATGCTTCACCTCATGGAAGAGGTTGGGTTTAATGTACATTTTAAATTAAGAATTCATAGTTTTGCAGAATAAGAGGCCTCCTTTTAGTTACAATCACATCAAGTTTAATCAATCAAAGTTGTCAACAAATGATTTTCTCTTTGGTCTCAGTAGCCTTGTTCACAAAAACTAAGTACATAATTGAATTCACACCTCTCATTGGCTAAAGGGGCTGTTGGTGTTATAGAGTGAGGCAACTGCTATGTAAATAATGTGCGGACACTGCATTGAACTGACATCAACTTAATATAATTACAAATAAAATGAATAAAACAGTACAGTTCAGTAGAGTAGATATTATATTAGTGGCACTGAAGTAGGGCATAATACAATCCACAGGTGGTGAAGCAGAATGTGACAGGTCTGCAGTGGATGGCCAGTGAAGCCTGGACAGCCGCTACTATGTTCCAGACTCCCCGCCTCATGCTGTACCTGGGGGGAACTCTGGGAATTGCCATCCGCCGAGGAGAGATACCAGGGCTCAGGGAGTTCATATTAGGAATACGTCCTGACAATGACCCTGACAACAGCTATGGAAATAGCATTGTGAGTGTGTTTTCCATCATTTTACAGACTCATACATCACCAGTACAGTGTTTTATCATAAGTGTGATTGTTATTGTGATTAAGTACCAGTATATTATTTCTCATTATCATCATTATATCCGTTTTCATTTTCATTCTTCAGGTGAGGCAGTTTTGGGAGCACACATTTCAGTGTAGATTCACACCACCTCCATCAGACTGGGTGGATGCTGGGGGAGGGCTGTGCACTGGACAGGAAGATCTGAGGAATGTGGAGCTTAGTATTTTGGATATGTCAGACCTCAGACCAGAGTACAATGTGTACAAGGCTGTGTATGCCCTGGCTCATGCCCTCAATGACATGCTGCAGTGTGTGCCAGGTAGAGGGCCTTTCAGCGGGCAAGGCTGTGCCAGTTTGGAGAGATTGGAGACATGGCAGGTGTGATATCAATTTACACTCCATCTGTTTATGTGTCTAAGTATTGCCGCTACACTATGAGATAGCTACTGAATGGGTTTACTCATGAATGGCTACTCATGATCTGTTTGAATGAGCAGGAATAAGGACAAGGTAATGTTAACCAGTCTGAGGTGTGGCAGCCCTGAGGAATCAGGAGGCAGGTTTTACAGCAAAACACAACACCACAGACAAGGAGTGTGGTGGAACTCAAAATACAATTTATTTAATGGTGTGGGGAAAGGGCAGGGGATGCAAATCAACATAAGTTCTTCCCCGGTCAGAAGGAATTTCAACTTTCCAAATTTGATCCAAACATCAAAATTTTATGTTTTGCCTGTACCTTATTTATTTTACGTATGCTGGCTGAATGCATGGACTGCAAGCACAAAGAGAAAACATTGTATGAACAATTATGTACATTTGTACAGAGCACACTTTTTGGATTCAGTCCCTGTCTCTGTCTTTCTCCCTTTCCTCTCTTCTTTATTTCTTTCACATGTTTCTAGATTCTGTATTACTTGGAAAGAGTCAACTTCACCACAGCATTTGGTGATCAAGTGATGTTTGATGAGAATGGTGATGCCTTACCAATCTATGATGTCATGAACTGGCTGTGGCTGCCAGATGGAAGCACAAAGGTTCAGAATGTGGGTGTGGTTAAGACGTCAGCCTCCACAGGTGAAGAGCTCACACTTCATGAAGATAAAATCTTCTGGAATTTTGGATCCAAAAAGGTCACTTCTGCTTATTCAGCTACCTGTTTGGTTGGCCTGTGAAGACATCATCATGATCGAGTAAGATGGTGTAGATTGACTAAAATAATTATTTATCTCCATGTAGCCGCCTCGGTCAGTGTGCAGTGAGAGCTGCCCCGCAGGAACCCGTATGGCAAGAAGGAAGGGGGAACCTGTTTGCTGTTTCGACTGTATCCTTTGTTCTGAGGGAAAGATCAGCAACAAGACTGGTTGGTGTACATTTCCAATAATGTAGTTTATCTTCAGGGATATAATATACATATCTATGTCGACACATTCCCCTTTTTGTTAGACTCCATGGAATGCACCAGTTGTCCAGAGGACTTCTGGTCCAGCCCCCAGCGTGACCACTGTCTTCCTAAGAGCATGGAGTTCCTCTCCTACCATGAGCCCCTGGGTATCTCTCTGACAACCGCCTCATTGCTTGGCACACTTATCTGCACCATTGTCCTTGGAATCTTCACCTGTCATCACAGCACACCCATGGTACGCGCCAACAACTCAGAACTCAGCTTCCTGCTCTTGTTGTCACTCAAGCTATGCTTCTTGTGCTCACTGCTGTTCATTGGCCGTCCCAGGCTATGGACATGCCAGCTGAGGCACGCAGCATTTGGAATCAGCTTTGTTCTCTGTGTCTCATGTATCCTGGTGAAAACCATGGTGGTGCTGGCTGTGTTCAAGTCCTCCAAACCTGGAGGTGGATCGAGTCTGAAGTGGTTTGGTGCTGTGCAGCAGAGAGGGACAGTTCTGGCTCTTACTTCCATCCAAGCAGCGATCTGCACAACCTGGCTTGTCTCTTCCTCACCAGCTCCTCATAAAAACACACAATACCACACTGACAAGATAGTCTATGAGTGTGCAGTAGGGTCCAAAGTTGGGTTTGCAGTGTTACTGGGCTATATTGGCTTACTGGCTGTCCTCAGCTTCCTCCTAGCATTCCTGGCAAGGAATCTTCCAGACAACTTCAATGAGGCCAAGCTCATCACTTTCAGCATGTTGATCTTCTGTGCCGTGTGGGTGGCCTTTATCCCTGCTTATATCAACTCCCCAGGAAAATATGCAGATGCGGTGGAGGTATTTGCTATCCTCGCCTCCAGTTTTGGTCTTCTTGTTGCACTATTTGGACCAAAGTGTTACATAATCCTGCTGAAACCTGAGAGAAACACTAAGAAAGCTATCATGGGTCGAGGAACCACCAAGGCATAATAGCAGCATTTCAATGTATCAATAAATCTTCTTTTCCCTTTACTCATCAGTGATCTGCTCATGAATGACCCACATACAACAAAATACACTTTTTTAAAGAATAAACCCAACAATGCTCTTGTATCTTTCAAATGTTATCCTTTTTGGTGGCAGAATAAAATCTTCACTACAAGAAACTAGAAGCAATAATAATACATTATAAAGAAATGCAGATGAAATACTGAGACCTCACAGCCACATGCTTTACATAAAAACAAATAATATAACAAAATAAATAAATATTAAATATAGTTGCAGGAAAAAGTTACCTGCAGTCCTGTAATGGTCTGATCTTCATCTAAGTCATAAAAATAGATAAACACAATGTTATTTAACAAATAACACACAAAAATAATTAAACCAATGAGAAACAAGTAAAAGAGAAAAAAGGCACAAAGAATAAAAAGATTAAACAACAAATTAAAATGAAATATTTACATAAATGTCAGTATATCAAAGTGACTCTTAAATCAAATTTAGCCAACCTGGCATATTCTCCTCAGGTAGGCAAAGTCAGAATGGCAAGCCTCAGTCAGGCCATCCATAGTATAAAATGTGTAAATATACTAGGCTTGCCCTTCAATCAAAACTATTGCATATCTATATCATACCATGTGTACGGTGGCCAAGAAAACGTGTTGCATTTCAAAAACGCTGCAACAATATTGCAACACCTGCAGCAACATTCGACAACATAGCTCCAAATACAACCAGAAAAAAACAGAACTAAGCCTCCACACAAATGAAGTAAGCCAACAACGAACCCCACGTAGCTGGAGAGGCAGACGTCTGCTCAGGGGAGAGACTCAATGCAGCTCCCAGGGCTTGATAGAAAGACTTCCACACCGGCGAGATGAACTGCGGGCCCCGGTCAGAAATGATGTCGGAAGGTATCCCGTGGAGGCAAAATACGTTGTAAGTTAAGAGCTTGGCCGTCTCATGGGCTGTGGGGAGTTTGGGGAGAGCAACAAAATGCACGGCTTTGGAAAAGTGGTTGACTATGGTGAGAATGGTAGTGTTACCTTAGGACTGAGGTAGGCCAGTGACAAAGTCCAGGGTTATATGGGACCAAGGACGGCCAGGAATAGGTAGGGGACGAAGCAGACCAGCAGGTGGCCGGTGGTAGGACTTTCCATGAGCACACACAGTGCAGGCGGAAACGAATGCTTGAGTGTCAGCTTCCATGGAAGACCACCAGAAGTATCTTTTAAGGAGGGACAGGGTGCGACCCACCCCTGGGTGACAGGCAAAGCATTACGTGTGTCCCCACTGGAGAACCTGGGAGCGAGTCAGTCAGGCACAAAAAGTCGCTAAGCGGGGCCATTACCTGGGTCAGGTTGAGTCTGTTGTGCCTCCTTCACCAGGGCCTCAATCTCCCAGGTAACTACAGCCACAATACAGGATGGCGGGAGGATGGTGTCAGGGCAGGCGGGATCTTCTATAGAGGTGTACTGCTGGGAGAGGGCATCTGTTTGACGTTTCTGGAGCCAGGACAGTAGGTCAGGGTGAAGTTGAAGTGGCCAAAAAACAGTGCCCAACGAGCTTGACGGGAGTTTAGGCACTTCTTAGGCACACTGTCCATACAACGAAGGGGTGTTCAGTGCCTCCACTCCTCCAGAGCCAGTTTCACCGCCAACAACTCACGGTTACCCCATCGTAGTTGCATTCGGCAGGGGACAGTCGATGTGACAGGAAGGCACAGGGATGGAGTTTCTGGTCCAAGCAGGAGCATTGGGAGAGGACAGCCCCGACCCCGGTGCCCGAGGCATCCACCTCCACGATGAATTGGTATGAGGGGTTGGGCTGAACCAGGACTGGTGCGGAGGTGAAGCGCTTCTTGAGCTCGGAGAAGGCCTGTTCTGCCTCGGGGGTCCAGGAGAAGGGGATGGCTGTAGAGGTGAGTTGGATCAGTGGAGCTGCTACACGACTAGTTCCTAATGAAGCGTCGGTAAAAATTGGCAAAACCAAGAAAATGCTGGAGCTGATTCCAGGAAGTTGGTCTCAGCCACGCTGCTGCTGCCAGAATCTTTTCTGGATCTGTTCTCACCTGCCCACCGTCAATGATGTACCTCTCCAGGAGCCTCTGAAGCACTTGCAGGACATGTAGGATGTGTTCCTTGATGTCACGAGAGAAGATCAAGATGTCATCCAAATACACAAACGAGTGGTTCAGGAAGTCTTGGAGCACGTCATTCACGAGAGCCTGGAAGACAGCAGGGGTGTTGGTTAGACCAAAAGCATCACCAGATATTCAAAGTGGCCCAGGGGGGTGTTAAAAGCTGTCTTCCACTCATGTCCTTCTCGTATCCTGACCAGGTGGTAGGGGTCTAGTTTGAGAAGACCGTGGCTCTGTGAAGAGGCTCGAAAGCCGAGTTGAGCAGGGGCAGAGGATACTTGTTCTTAATGGTGATGTTATTCAAACCTCGGAAGTCAATGCACGGGCGCAGGGAGAGAAGCCAGCACAAACTGGGATGAGGATGGCCGAATGATGGCAGCAGTGAGAGAGTCGTTGATGTATTTCTTCATGGTTTGTCTTTCAAGACGGGAGAGGTTGTACAGCTGACTGGAAGGTAAGGAAGCTCCAGGGAGAAGGTCTATAGCACAATCATATGGGCGATATGGAGGCAGAGACAGTGTTTGTTGCGTGCTGAAGACTTCACCAAAGTCATGATACTTGGAGGGAATAGTGTCTGGGGTCTGGGGGTTCAGGAACGGATGGGGTGACAGTGCCCTCTGTCGGGGCAAGAGCAGATTGCAGGCAAGAGGAAAGGTCGGGATTGTGCAGCTATAGCCATTGGGCCTCCTCTTTTGGCCGAAGAGAGCAGGCGAAAAGGAAATGGCGGGTCTGGCCACAATACAGGCACTCATCCGTCTTCATTCTACAGAGGCGTTCAGCTGGAGACAGGCAGGCCCGACACAGCTGCATGGGTTCATCTGGCAAGGAAACTGAGGGGATAGCACTGGCAGCTGCGTGGGTGACAGGGGAGTGACACGGCCTGGTTCTCGTGAGAGGTGGAGGTAGGTTGCGAGAAGCGGGTAGGGACGGTGGCTGGCTAACCCTCCCTCTATGGCGCTCACAGAGGCGATTATCAATTTTAATAGCCAAGGAAATAAGGGAGTCTAGTTTGCTGGTTTCATCTCTAGCGGCTAACTCATCCCTAACACTATCACAAAGCCTGTTGAGAAAAAACCCCTGAAGTGAGCTGAATAAAGAAGATGGGGTTTATTGGTGGTGATACTGGAGGTGAAGGTGATGAAGGGAATAGTCCACCAGGTGAAGGCAGAGGGCAGGAAGGGATGGCTGATGGCTTGCAAAGTGTGATGGAGCAGGAGTGAGAGCTGGAAGCGAGCGTGGCTGGTGAGGTAGGCAGGGAGATGAACAGGCAGGCATGCAGGCAACGATCCTGGAGCACATGGAGACATGGTTATCGAGGAATCAAACACACACGGAAGATAAAGACTTGAATGCACAATTCAAGAGGCCGGAGACGTGAGCTAACCACAAAGGCTGAAACAACGATCTGGCGATGAGTGACTGAAGAACCAGGGTAGATATACTGCAGAGCGGATGAGTACATGGATTGCAGGTGTGTAGCTTGGAGCCGGTGAGTAGGTGGGACAGCAATCAGGGAGCCGGGAGAGTGAACGGAGCGCCACGCCCACCACACAGATACACACAGAGAGAAACAGACAGGGACACACTGGAAACACAAGGGGGAGGGAAAACACAACAAACACAAGTGGAAACTGGAGGCAGGGCCAAGGCTCTGACACTTTGTTCCACATTTCGTGGTTTGCTAGTTCCACTTGCGTGTAGTATGTACCGCAGTTGCATGAATTATTCCAGACTTTTTCCAGAAATAGCGATTAGTGATTAATAGTGATTTAATCACTTAATAACTATTAAGGACCGGACAGGAGAAAGGAGTATCGTTTAATGTACTGATGGTTTACATGAATTCATAGGAGAGATAATACAATGTCAGATATGACCTATGCATAGAAGTGGGGAGCATAACTGATTATTCGTTCGTCATTATTGTTCAACACTTTATCAAGACACAACACACCACCTTCCACCTTCATCTCCTTAAATTTTATGTTGATAAACATCCAAAATTGCCTTAGTATACGGCTACCACCTGCTGGGCATCATAAGGTAAAGCCAGTAAAAATGCTAAAGTCCACATGCTCATGGCTGATTGACAGGTTTGCATTGTACGGTTTTGAAGGGGTTTGCAGGGCTTGCAAGAGGCCACATGCTGCGGGATTTGTGTACATTGCCAATTTTTTTTCTCTAGAGTGGTTGTCAATGGTTGTCTATCAAAGTATAAAAAACTGATTTGGTAAGTGATCATGTGGGAGAAAACCCTGTGATTTGCTCCATTTGAAAGCCTAATAAAAACAATGAGGGGGAGTTGACTGCCACTCAAATCTCACATCAAACCTCATTAAGGTCAAATGTGTTTTGTGATTTACTGTAGTATATCACTCTATCCATAGCTTACAGTTAGTGAAATAGTTTCTCATGTGGCTTTGAAATATTAGCTTATGTAAAAGATAGATTCACTTTATTGAACCTCGGGAGGAAAATCTGGGGTTGCAGAAGCATAAAAGTATCACACAAAAACCCTAAAAATATATAAAGATATGGAATACAAACATTAACAAACCATTAATCTTGACATTCTACACAAAAAGTAGCTTTTTAATGTGCCTGCCCCTACTTTTTCTCCTGCCATGATTGGTGGTGTGGAAGATTAAACAATGATGCAAGTCTACAAAGGGGATGACATAGCACTGTCTATAAAACTAAAGAAAATGGGGTAAACAGAGGGCAGTCATGGGGGCATTTCTTGACCTATACCTGCTGTTGTGTGTGTACATTGTCTTGATATTGTTCTCTTCTTCTCCCATGTCTTCCTCTGTTTCCTCCTCCTGTCGGTTACAGGGACAGTTTCATCTTAATGGGATGTACAAGGCTGGGGATGTGGTTCTAGGTGGGCTCTTTGAGCTACACTACTCCTCTGTTTTCCCTTCCATGTCTTTTGTCTCCAAGCCACAGCAGCCCAGCTGCCAAGGGTGAGTTTCACACACATACAACAGAAATGTGCAGATCAATTTGGTCTGTCCAGAATATCCAAGGTATTCAGTAATTACCGATTGTGCTGTGTTGTTTTGTTTTGTTTTATTTATTGTTGTTTCATTCTATGGATGGAGTGTCAATTTATTTTCACGTATGATATACGAATACAAAGTTTTTAGTTAACTAGGTTATTAGCAACATACGCTGTTTTTGTATATTTCTACACAATTCCTACAGTGATGATGTTGTTTTTCAGTTGTTAATAGTGAACATTTTGGTGTTAGTTTTGACATTATAGGGTTCAGGCAGGCTCAGACCATGGCATTTGCTATTGCTGAGATCAACAGGAACGCCAGCCTGCTACCTAATGTGACTCTGGGATACAGTCTCTATGATAACTGCGCCACGCTTGGAGTGGCATTTCGTGCGGCATTCTCATTGGTCAGTGGTCAGCAGGAGCAATTCCTTTCGCGTGAGCACTGTTTAGGGTCCCCTCCAGTCCTGGGAATTGTGGGTGATTCCGTCTCAACAAATTGTATTGCAATCTCCAGTGTCCTAGGTTTATATAAAGTGCCCATGGTAAGTTTCCTTCTTTTACCATTAGACTACGCTTTGAAGTGCCCTATTTTGATTGAATTTCGAATTTCAAAATATGAAAACTGAAAAAATTGAAATAGGCGAAAATGGTTTCGCAGGGAATGGTTTACTCTGCATGCACTCTCTGTGTCTCTTGCAGGTGAGTTACTTTGCCACATGTTCCTGTCTGAGTGACCGTCAACGCTTCCCATCCTTTTTTAGAACTATCCCAAGTGATGCCTTCCAGGTGAAACCCTATCAGCAAAAAAATAACTTGTTGAATGTTAACATCAATTATACATTCCACCTGAAGTATGCCAGCTCTTCTTGAAAATAGTCCCTTCACTGAATCAAACTGATTTGCTATTGTGTAGCATAATCCATGTGCTTTGTGTGTGTCATTATTGGACCTGTGCAGTCTCAGATGAAAAAGCTCAAAGGGAATTTCCACTGAAAGAATATATCCAGGCTGAACACTAATCCTTCCACTCTATCCAATTAGGTGCGTGCTATGCTCCAGATTCTCAAGCAGTTTGGCTGGACTTGGGCAGGCCTGCTGGTCAGTGATGATGACTATGGACTCCACGCTGCCCAATCCTTCCAATCTGACCTGGCTCAGTCTGGTGGGGGTTGTCTGGCCTACTCGGAGGTTCTTCCCTGGGGCAATAACCCAACTGAGTTTAAGAGGATTGTCAATGTGATGAGGAAATCCACAGCTCGTGTGGTCATTGTGTTTGCACATGAGAGCCGGATTTTTCACCTCATGGAAGAGGTTGGAGTTAAAATACATGTCAATTTAGGAATGCATAGTTTTAAAAAAGGTGAAATACGGAATGATAATTTGTTCCTCTACCTGAAAGAAGGCATCCCTTTGGTTACAATTACATCAGTCAAACTTGTCAACAAATGGAAAATTCAAGGTTTTGCTTTTACATTGCTTTGAACTGACAAGCATCACCTGCATGTACCTGTGCTTATATGACTTAAACATGAAACAAGATACAGTGCAATAGTATTGGATATATATTGGATATATATATATTTGTCATAATACTAATCTACAGGTACTAAAGCAGAATGTGACAGGTCTGCAGTGGATGGCCAGTGAAGCCTGGGTAGCAGCTACTACGCTCCTGACCCCCCGCCTCATGCCGTACCTGGGGGGCACTCTGGGCATTGCCATCCGTCGCGGAGAGATACCAGGGCTCACGGACTTCCTATTAAGAATACGACCTGACAATGACCCTGACAACACCTATGGAAATAGCATAGTGAGTGTGTTTTGCATCACTTTACAGTCTTGTACATCACCAATACAGTGTTTTATCATAAGTGTGATTGTTATTGTGATTAATTATCAATATGTTATTTCCCATTATCATCATTACATTAATTTTCATTTTCATTCTTCAGGTGAGGCAGTTTTGGGAGCACACATTTCAGTGTAGATTCACACCACCTCCATCAGACTGGGTGGATGCTGGGGGAGGACTGTGCACTGGACAGGAAGATCTGAGGAATGTGGAGCTTAGTATTTTGGATATGTCAGACCTCAGACCAGAGTACAATGTGTACAAGGCTGTGTATGCCCTGGCTCATGCCCTCGATGACATGCTGCAATGTGTGCCAGGTAGAGGGCCTTTCAGTGGCCACAGCTGTGCCAGTTTGCAAGGATTGGAGCCCTGGCAGGTGTGATATCAATTTGCATTCCATCTCTTTATGCGTCTAAATACTGCCGCTACACCATGAGTTATATATTGAATGTTTTCTGTTCAGTATATAGAATTTGAAATAGGTCAGTAGATGACTATTTAACAAAATATTGAACTATGATACCTCATGATTTTTGTGTTGAGTATGGATGAGGAAAATACTATCCAGGAAGCAGCATTTTAAAATCATTTCTAAACTTGTTAGTTACAGTGATTTATAGTAATGTTACCAGTCAGACGAAGCCACAATGGCCTGACTCTGAAGGCCCCTAATTCTTTGGAACAAAATTAGAAAGTTGTAAATGTTATGTTTTGCATTTACTTTATTTTAAGCTGACTGAATCTATTATGGTTAGTATGCAGAGAACAATTCGTAACACTTTATAGTAAGGTTCCCTTAACACATTTTAGTAAATACATGAATTAATGATGAACAAACCCTTAACTAAGGCATCTTCCTGCTTGCTAAACTATTTATTACTGCATTTGTAAATGCAGCATAATTTTGTGTTCATGATTAAGTACTCCCTTTGCCAGAACTATTTACTAGCATATTTCAAAACATGCACAAAACTGTTTGCATGTTTACTAGGTCATTTACAAATGCACTTATAAACTCTGAATTTAGAATTCTATTATTTGTTGTGAGATGACGGCTCTTCCTGTCTTACCAATGGCTTTCAATGGCTTTCTGGTCTTCACAAAAGGCGAGTAAAGTACTAATGGTTCACTGCAGTTTTGTTAGACAAAGTAGATTCATAGTACCTATTCTAAAGTGGTCACTAATCATACCTTACCAATGGCCTACTAGTGCTTGTAAAGCATTACTTCTATTTTCTTGAGCAGAACTAATGGTCTTTTAGAGATGGAACCATCTCTGTACAGCCGCAACACACCTGGGATGCTTTTTCGGTGCACACTCCCACATGGAGTGCCTCTGGAGTCTTTACAAGTGGCAAGTCTGGCAAAGTTAGCTAACACATGGCATGCTAGGGGCTCCTTATATAGTCATGGATTTAATAATTAAAAGCATTGGAAATCAATCTTCCTTCTGATTTTATTAGTGTACCTGTACCATTAATATAATGCATCATTTGTAATGCATCACATGTCAAATTGGTGAATACAATCATGAATTTGGAGTTTATAAGTGCATTAAATGACCAATAAACATGCATGGTTTGTAATATGTTATTAAATAGTTTAGTAACCAAAGAGGAAGTTCTAGCAAAGGGAGAATTTCATCATGAACACAGCTTAGTAATCATGAACAGTTAAGCTAAGGTTTGTTCACCATTAATTAATGTATTCATTAACATTTGTTAAGGGAACCGTTATAAGGTGTTACCGAAAACTCTATGAATAGTTATGCACAGAGTACACTTTTTGATTGCAGTCTCTCTCTTCATCGCTTGCTTGGCTTTGTTTCTTTAACACATTTCTAGCTTGTGTATTACCTGGAAAGGGTCAACTTCACCACAGCATTTGGTGATGAAGTGTCATTTGATGAAAACGGTGATGCCTTACCAATCTATGATGTCATGAACTGGCTGTGGCTCCCAGATGGAAGCACAAAGGTTCAGAATGTGGGTGTGGTTAAGAAGTCAGCCTCCACAGGTGAAGACCTCAGTCTTGACGAAGCGAAAGTCTTCTGGAACTTTGAATCCAAAAAGGTCACCTCTGCTTATTCAGCTAAATGTTTGGTTGGCTTTTGAATAATTCATTATAATAGCGTAAAATAGTGGAAATTGACAATGATGATTCTTACTCTACATGTAGCCGCCTCGATCAGTGTGCAGTGAGAGCTGCCCTCCAGGTACCCGTATGGCCAGAAGGAAGGGAGAACCTGTTTGCTGTTTCGACTGCATCCCTTGTTCTCAAGGAAAGATCAGCAATCAGACTGGTTTGTGTGCATTTTTATGTAGTCTATATACATATAGCTGTAGTCTATATACAGTGATATAATATACATATGTATCAACACCATACTCTTTCTTTTTTTTATTAGACTCCATGGAGTGCACCAGTTGTCCAGAGGACTTCTGGTCCAGCCCCCAGCGTGACCACTGTCTTCCTAAGAGCATAGAGTTCCTCTCCTACCATGAGCCCCTGGGTATCTCTCTGACAACCGCCTCATTGCTTGGCACACTTATCTGCAGTATTGTTATGGGAATCTTCACCTGTCATCGCAGCACACCTATGGTACGCGCCAACAACTCAGAACTCAGCTTCCTGCTCTTGTTGTCACTCAAGCTATGCTTCTTGTGCTCACTGCTGTTCATTGGCCGTCCCAGGCTGTGGACATGCCAGCTGAGGCATGCAGCATTTGGGATTAGCTTTGTTCTCTGTGTCTCATGTATCCTGGTAAAAACCATGGTGGTGCTGGCTGTGTTCAAGGCCTCCAAACCTGGGGGTGGAGCCAGTCTGAAGTGGTTTGGTGCTGTGCAGCAGAGAGGGACAGTTCTGACTCTTACTTCCATCCAGGCAGTTATCTGCACAGCCTGGCTTGTCTCTTCCTCACCAGCTCCTCATAAAAATACACAATACCACACTGACAAGATAGTATATGAGTGTGTGGTAGGGTCAACAGTTGGGTTTGCCGTGTTACTGGGCTATATTGGCTTGTTGGCTGTCCTCAGCTTCCTGCTTGCATTTCTGGCAAGGAATCTTCCAGACAACTTCAATGAGGCCAAGCTCATCACTTTCAGCATGCTAATCTTCTGTGCTGTGTGGGTGGCCTTTATCCCTGCTTATATCAACTCCCCAGGAAAATATGCAGATGCAGTGGAAGTGTTTGCCATCCTGGCCTCCAGTTTTGGTCTCTTGGTGGCACTGTTTGCACCAAAGTGTTACATAATCCTGCTGAGGCCTGATAGAAATACAAAGAAAGCTATCATGGGTCGAGGCACCATCAATACATAAATGTTAGTATTTATTATTTATAGGTGCCCACATGATTACCCCAATGACATTCCCCCTTCCCCCTCTTGCACACTCAAACCAGCAACCCTGTAACATTTACAGTAGATGGGTTAGTGAATGGTGGTGCCTGCGCAATGAGCCATTAGATTCATAATGGCAGAGCATGATATAGTTGATGGCAAACATCTATTGCATAGGACATCAATATTTAGGTATGAATTGGACTTCTGTAAATTTCTCCCTGGAGTGTGGAACAAGAGATTGTTACATCCTGTGTATGGTTAAATACACACTGATGACGGCGTAGCCGAAACGCGTTTGTGTTGAGGACATGTGCCAATAAAAACAGAAAACGAGATGAAGCTGGAGAGTGTTTTTTTTTCCTTTATTGGTTAAATATATAACACTTATCTTCAAACATAATTTACAAAGTGCTGTAATATGAAATAAATCATGCAAGGTTCCAAAAGAATTAAACAGAAAAAGAATAAAAGATTAAAAGACAAATTAAAATCAGTGTAAAGATTGTACAATTGCAGTATTATGATGTCTTTGTTTAGCAGTGTTGAAGATCCTTGATACAGCAAAACGTGTCTTTTGTTATGCTTCAACTGAAAGAAACAGCACCGAACTACCTTCTTAACCTGATCTTCAAAAGTCAAGTCACACTGGCCAATGTTTTAACATTAGCAGATAAAATATCTATCATGCCTCATGCAATATGAATCATGCCTCTGGAGCTGGGAGGGCTGAATGAAATTATTTCAGATTTACTAATCTTAAAATGTAAAAAATTGTTGGACATCCACCACTGAATATTGTGGAGGCAATTATTTACAGTCTCAGGGCTGTTTCTGGTTCATCAGGTTTCAGTGGGATATACAACTGTGTGTCGTCCACATAACAGTAAAACAAAACATTGCACGATATGTGGCACGATATGTGGCAGATAAGCGGGAGCATTCAATCAAAAGAAGATTGCACCAAGAATTGAGTGACTATGACTCAAATGTGATTTTGTATCGTCCATTTGACTTCTAGACAACAGTAGTGTACATGATGCTACTGCAGTGACTCGTCAGTGTGATGCAATAGCTAAAGATCAAAAAGATATATATTATTAGGATTAACAAAGGTAACATGTAGCCTAAGTGGTGGAAGAAAATATAGTGTTGTAGTCAACAATCGTTGCCACAATTTGCATTCATTTGTTTTATTCATTATGAACTTTACAAAAACAAATGTCAGACAGTGGGCAATCTGTCAAAGTCCTGAAGGGTGGGGAGTGAATTGGGGCTGGGTCCTCTTGTCCTTATATTTTATGTTAATGTATTTGTAAGTGTGGACCAAAAGCATGTGGGTCCTTATTTTGTGGAATTGTTTTCTTGCTGTGTGTGCGCCCCGACAAGTATAGAAGCCCCATGACACACCCACATAACCTCAGGAACATCACAAGTGTTCCCAATGAATAATCTCAGACACTCCCGCTGAAACAATGGACAGCAACCCAGATAAAAGACCTCTCAGTAGTACCAGACGCCGCAAAACTGTGAAGAGGACCCGCAGCTGTTACGCCGAACTCAAGAACCGATTCCCAACCCGAAAAAGCCAAGCCAACAGAGCCGACACAACTTGATTCAACGCATGCTAAGTATCTTTTAAAAGGACGTGTGCCTACCTAGGCAGTGCCTTCTATTGTGTGTGTGTGTATGTCGCCAGCCCTGTCACTCACAAAGGGTCTGTTTCTTCCTTGGAGGTGACGCAGACGAGCAGAGCCAACCCCGCCTACGGATAGATTGGACGACGTGGTCCGGGAACATCAGCCGATAGGATCACCGTGGACCCATGCTACCTGGAGGACAGTGATCAGCGCCCTCCACCACCCTCGAATCTGCACAGACTGTTTTATCAGATCTTCTGTTGTCGGGTCAGGTAGTTTTACACAGTTGGCCCACCCATTTTTAACCAGGAGTCACACTCTAGAGTGCTGAATTTTAAGAAAATGAATTGTATAAATAAAAGTGAATATATTTTATTTAAATTTGTGTCCCTGGTGTTTTTGTGCCTCTGGAATGTGAGCCTTAGTAGGGGAGGTGTATTATATTCAGAGAAGTGTGACACAAACATGGTAGAAACTCCATATGATGGAAGCTTCATATGTGTCAGCCTCTCAGTGACACAGAAGGTGGGAAGTAATCAGGAGTGTTCTGTGTCTCAGAATTTCATACAGCCCATCTTCTACTTTCCAGCCTAGATATGATTGTATAATGCCCTAAAGATATTCTGCTCCCTTCATTTTAATGTTGTTTCATATTTATACAAAGTAATCTATACCATCAAAGTGAAATCAAAATTATTTAAATTTACATTAAGGTATACAATTTAAATATATACACTATAGTGGATAATGGCCTGCTTCTATTGGCCAGGCATTTGGGCGGACATGCCGAGGTGGTGCGCCCTATTTGACTGTGCAATTTTTTTACTTTACAAAGTCCTTATTACCATCTGCAGTTCTACACTACAAGGAATCTCCTTAACATAAAGCATTTTGCATTGCATGTTTCATATAAAAGGTGCTAAACAAATAGTTATATTCTTAATAATAATACTCAGTTCATTTTTGAGCAGTTCTTGCAATTTGGGTTGGCTGCAATACCTCAGTTCTCACTGCCAGACGAGACAAAGAATAATCTCTGATTATGATTATTCAAACAATAGATTTTGGTGTTGTGACAATGTTTGAAAGCAGAATGATTTTCTGGAGTGTACAGCTCCCACCTGCTGGGCATCAAATGGTAAGTAAACATGTGATTCTAAAGTTCACATGCTTATGGCTGATTCACAGCTCTGCATTTTGTATGTTTGAAGGGGTTTGCAGGGCTTGCATAAGGCTGAATGCACAGGGATTTGTGTAACCTCCCAAAATTGGTCCTCCATAGAGGATGTCAATGGTTATCTGTGAAAAGGAGAGAAATTGATTGGTCAGTGATGCATTCTTCATAATTAAATGTGTGAAAACCCTGCAATTTGGTCCATTAGAAAACAAAAACAAGGAATGGGGACTGACTGCCTCTCAAATCAATCCTCATTCATCAAGGTCAAATGTGTTTGTCATGATATGACATCTTGTGGTTTACTGTAGTTTCCCAATCCATGGCCTACAGTTAGTGAAATAGTTTCTCATATATTTGATAAAATATGAATTAATATAACTGATGTGAAAAACATTAATCTTGACATGTTGCACAAAAATACATTTTCCAACATGCATTAGGCCCTGCCCTTACTTCTTCACCTAACTCGATGGGCGGTGTGGAAGATTAAACTATGATGCAAGTCTGCAAAGGGGATAACATAGCACTGTCTATAAAACTGATCAGACCAAGAAAAGGGAGGTAAATGGAGGAGGACAGTCATGGGGACATTTCTTTACACATACCTGCTCTTGTGTGTGTACTTCGTCTTGATATTGTTCTCTTCCTCTTCTTCTCCCATGTCTTCCTCTGTTTCCTCCTCCTGTCGGTTACAGGGACAGTTTCATCTTAATGGGATGTTCAAGGCTGGGGATGTGGTTCTTGGTGGGCTGTTTAAGCTGCACTACTCCTCTGTTTTCCATTCCATGTCTTTCACCTCAAAACCACAGGAACCTAGCTGCCAAGGGTGAGTTTAACATAGAGAAATGTGTAGATCATTATGGTGTCTCCAGGATATTGAAGGTATTCAGAAATTACCAGTTGTGCTGTGATTTTTTTTAGTCTTGATGATGTAGGAATATAATGTTTCTAGTTAACTAGTTTATTAGCAACGTAGGGCCAGCTGTTTTTGTATATTTCTGCATAATTCCCACAGTGATATGTTTTTTTTAACTTGTTAATAGTGACATTTTTGGTGTTAGTTTTGACATTATAGGGTTCAGACATGCTCAGACCATGGCATTTGCTATTGATGAGATCAACAGGAACTCCAACCTGCTACCTAATGTGACTCTGGGATACAGTCTCTATGATAACTGTGCCACACTTCAAGTGGCATTCCGTGCTGCGTTGTCATTGGTCAGTGGTCAACAGGAGGAGTTCCTTTTTGACAAACACTGTTTAGGGTCCCCACCTGTCCTGGGAATTGTGGGTGATTCCGTCTCAACAAATTGTATTGCCATCTCCAGTGTCCTAGGTTTATACAAAGTGCCCATGGTTAGTTTCCCCTCTTTATCCCCCTTTAACCATCAGCCTATGCTTGGATGTGTCCTATTTTGATTTAAATTTCAAGTTTCAAAATATGATAAATAACCGAAATAGGAGAAAATGGTTTCAAATTTGTCTACAGACTTGAAGGGAATGTTTACTATGCATGCACTCTCTGTGTCTCTTGCAGGTGAGTTACTTTGCCACATGTTCCTGCCTGAGTGACCGTGAACGCTTCCCATCCTTTTTTAGAACTATTCCAAGTGATGCCTTCCAGGTGAAACTCAAAACAACAACTTAAAAAAAACAAGAACTAGAAAATATGTTGATATCAATCATACATTCCACATGAAGCATGCCAGCTCACCTTGCAAAGATGTCCCTCAACTGAAGAAAACTGAAAACTGATTGTGTAGAATAATACATGTGCTTCGTCTTTGTCATTATTAGAGGTGTGCAGTCTCAGATGACAAAGCTGAAAGGGAATGATTGAATTGTGAATTGTGAAAGAATATTCCAGGATGAACACTAATCCTTCAACTCTATCCAATTAGGTGCGTGCTATGCTCCAGATTGTAAAGCAGTTCGGCTGGACTTGGGCAGGCCTGCTGGTCAGTGATGATGACTATGGACTTCACGCTGCCCGATCTTTCCAATCTGATCTGGCTCAGTCCGGTGGGGGTTGTGTGGCCTACTTAGAGGTTCTTCCCTGGGACAACGACCCAACTGAATTCAGGAGGATTGTCAATGTGATGAGAAAATCCACAGCTCGTGTGGTCATTGTGTTTTCACATGAGAGCCACGTGATTCACCTCGTGGAAGAGGTTGGGGTTAAAATACATCTTAATTTAGGAAGCCATAGATTTAAAGAAGGTGAAAAAAAACTAAATGATAATTTTTTCCTCTAACTGAAAGAATGTATCCTTTTAGATACAATCAGCTTCATTTTTTTAATCAATCAAAATCGTCAACAAATGGAAAACTCTTTGTCTTTGGTCTCAATAGCCTTGTTCACGTAAGGCTGTTGATGCGTTATAATGAGAACTTTGAAAAAAGAAAAATCCTCCTTATTGCATCAAAAGAATAACTTCCATTGCCCCATTTGAAATAATGTGCAGACTCTGCTTTGACCTGACCTGCAACACCTTGCTCTGTGTATGTGTGTAACATGAAATTGAAGATACAGTACAATAGTTACATACAGTTCGGCATAGTAGATATTGCATTTGTGCCTATGGATGTATGGACTTATAATCAAATCCACAGGTGGTGAAGCAGAATGTGACAGGTCTGCAGTGGATGGCCAGTGAAGCCTGGACAACAGCTACTGTGCTCCAGACCCCCCGCCTCATGCCGTACCTGGGGGGGACTCTGGGCATTGCCATATGTAGAGGAGAGATACCAGGGCTCAGGCACTTCCTACTAAGAATACGTCCTGACAATGACCCTGACAACAGCTACGGAAATAGAATAGTGAGTGTGTTTTGCATCACTTTACAGTCTGATACGTCAATAAGCCCTGACGCAGGACCCTGTGAGAGAGGGTGCCGTCCTGCTCCATTTACTTTTTCTCCTACGAAAGTCGACGGGCCATATAACGGAAAACGGCACTTTCCTTCTGTGCAATATGCAAGCTGATGGCACCAGTGTTCCACTTTGCATTTCCAACATATTTTAAATTGACCGTTGAAGTGGGGTTAATTGTCCCTACAAGAATACTCAATTCTGTCAAGGTAATAAAAGGCTGCACACTTTGTCTATTAGTAATTGAAAAGTCTACCTTTCAACCACTTTGATTTCATTACATTCGAAATTCGGTGTAGATCTGTCTTTAACAAAGTCTGAAAGTGTATTTGTGCATAGGAAATGTAGCCTGTGCCACCGCGGTGAAGGTAGACAAGTGAACGATTACCTACATGGGTAAGTGAAATTCAACTTTTTCCGTTATACGGCTCGCCGACATTCGTAGGGGAAATAGTCAATGGAGCAGGGCAGGACCTTTTGGGAGAAGTAAAAAGCCCATACAATGAAAGACTACCAAAGGGTTCTGTATCAGGGCAAATATGTCACCAATACAGTTTTTTATTGTTTGATTGTTAATCTGATTAAGTATCAATATATTAATTCCCATTATCATCATTATATTAATCTTTGTTTTAATTCTTCAGGTGAGGCAGTTTTGGGAGCACACATTTCAGTGTAGATTCACACCACCTCCATCAGACTGGGTAGATGCTGGGGGAGGGCTGTGCACGGGACAGGAAGATCTGAGGAATGTGGAGCTTAGTATTTTGGATATGTCAGACCTCAGGGCAGAATACAACGTGTACAAAGCTGTGTATGCCCTAGCACATGCCCTTGAGGACATGCTGCAGTGTATGCCAGGTAGAGGGCCTTTCAGCGGGCATAGCTGTGCCAGTTTGGACCGATTGGAGCCATGGCAGGTGTGATATCAATTTAAACTCTGTTTGTGTCTAAATACTGCTGCTTCACCATGTTTCTTTCAATATATAGAATTTGATATTGGTCAGTAAGTAGGTAACCATTCAAAAAATATGTTTTTTTTATCAGTGTTCTGAAAATGCCACACTATTAAAGGGTAATTCTGGTATTTTTAAAACTGGGCTTTATTTGTACAAATTCATCATTTATACTGCAAAATAGGTACAACAATTTTTGGAATTGCTCCGGTAGATCCGCAGGGGCAATGCACCGATCAAAGTATGTCCACTAAAATTGCTTTTTTTTGCTACTGACAGGCTCAGATTGTCATTCGTGTGTCTGACAAGTGTCTGACAACATTACAGAATGGTTTATCTCTGTAGCGATCCTTTCTCTAATGTTGTCAGACACACGAATAACAACCTGAGCCTGTCAAAAACAAGCACTTTTAGTGGACATAATTTGATCGGTGCACTCATCAAGGTTCAAGGTTCAAGGTTCAAGGTTTTTTATTGTCATGTACACAACGCTCACAGAAGCAAAAGTGTGCAATGAAATTCTTGTGTCTCTTCGACACCTAACGCTAATGCTAAGACAAACAGACATAATTTAGAAAAACACAAGAAGTATAATAAGAAAAAGTACAATGTTAGAAAAAGTACAATGTTATAGAAAAAGTACAATGTTCATAAAGTACAATACTAGAAGTACAGAGTTACAAAGTACAAAAGTTATAAGTACCAGTTATACTATAAAAATAATAATCAGGTATAAGTATATATAAAATATAAAAATAATAATCAAGTATAAGTATATAAGTTATAAAGTGAAGCAGAGTATAAAATAAAGTGACCTTGAGGTGAAGTGGCCTGTTGTGCGTGGGGGGGGGGGGGGGGGGGCGAGTAGTGGAGGGGGGACGGGGGGGGGCTCAGGTGTGTGAGTTCAAGAGCCTGATGGCTTGTGGGAAGAAACTGTCTTTGCATGTAATTAATTTGAATGAAATGCTGACTGAATCTAGAATGGTTACACAAAAAAATTATGCAATATATAATAAAAATGATGTACGGAGTACATTTTGTGTATGCCGTCCCTATCTCTATTTCTTTCTCTTTGTTTGCTGCTTTATTTCTTTCACACGTTTCTAGCTTCTGTATTACTTGGAAAGGGTCAACTTCACCACAGGATTAGATGATCAAGTGTCATTTGATGAGAATGGTGATGCCTTACCAATCTATGATGTCATGAACTGGCTGTGGCTCCCAGATGGAAGCACAAAGGTTCAGAATGTGGGTGTGGTTAAGAAGTCAGCCTCCACAGGTGAAGAGCTCACACTTGATAAAGGCAAAATCTTCTGGAATTTTGAATCCAAAAAGGTCACTTCTGCTTATTCAGCTACCTGTTTTTGGCCTGTGTAGAACTCATCATAGTAGTTGGATGTAAGATGGTGTAGATTGACAGTGATAATCATTACTCTCCCTGTAGCCACCTCGGTCAGTGTGCAGTGAGAGCTGCCCCCCAGGTACCCGTGTGACCAGAAGGAAGGGGGAACCCATTTGCTGTTTTGACTGCATCCGTTGTTCTGAGGGAAAGATCAGCAACAAGACTGGTTGGTGTACATTTTGAAATAATGTAGTTTATCTTTAGGGATATAATATACATATGTTTCAACACATGGTCCTTTTTTTTAGACTCCATGGAGTGCACCAGTTGTCCAGAGGACTTCTGGTCCAGCCCCCAGCGTGACCACTGTGTTCCTAAGAGCATGGAGTTCCTCTCCTACCATGAGCCCCTGGGTATCTCTCTGACAATTGCCTCATTGCTTGGCACACTTATGTGCACCATTGTCCTGGGAATCTTCACCTGTCATCACAGCACACCCATGGTACGTGCCAACAACTCAGAACTCAGCTTCCTGCTCTTGTTGTCATTGAAACTATGCTTCTTGTGCTCGCTGCTGTTCATTGGCCGTCCCAGGCTGTGGACATGCCAGCTGAGGCATGCAGCATTTGGGATCAGCTTTGTTCTCTGTGTCTCATGTATCCTGGTGAAAACCATGGTTGTACTGGCTGTGTTCAAAGCCTCCAAACCTGGGGGTGGAGCCAGTCTGAAGTGGTTTGGTGCTGTGCAGCAGAGAGGGACAGTTCTGACTCTTACTTCCATCCAGGCAATTATCTGCACAGCCTGGCTTGTCTCTTCTTCACCAGCTCCTCATAAAAACACACAATACCACAGTGATAAAATAGTCTATGAGTGTGCGGTAGGGTCAACAGTTGGGTTTGCCGTGTTACTGGGCTATATTGGCTTTCTAGCTATCCTCAGCTTCCTGCTTGCATTCCTGGCAAGGAATCTTCCAGACAACTTCAATGAGGCCAAGCTCATCACTTTCAGCATGCTGATCTTCTGTGCTGTGTGGGTGGCCTTTGTTCCTGCTTATATCAACTCCCCAGGAAAATATGCAGATGCAGTGGAGGTATTTGCCATCCTGGCCTCCAGTTTTGGCCTCTTGGTGGCACTGTTTGGACCAAAGTGTTACATAATCCTGCTGAGACCTCATAGAAACACAAAGAAAGCTATCATGGGTCGAGGCACCACCAAGACATGAATTTTATTATTTAATATTTATACTGTAGGTGCCCATGTGATTACCACAATGACATGCTCACTCTCGCACACTCAAACCAGCAACCCTGTAACATCTGCAGTATATGGGTTAGTGAATGGTGCTGCCTGCACGAAGATCCATTAGATTCATAATGGCATAGCATGATATATTTAATGGTAAGCATCTGTTGCATAGGACAACAATCTTTAGGTATGAATTGGATTTCTGTTACACATAGGATTGTTACATCCTGTGTATGGTTAAATATACAACACATATCTAAGAACAGCATTTACAAAGTGCTGGAGATTAAAACAAAGAATATTACAAAAGACATTACAAATAAATTAGTAAATAAATCATGCAAACTTCCAAAAGAATTAAACAGATAAAGAAGAAAGAATAAAAAGATTAATAAACAAATTAAAATAAAAAATAATTGTAAAGATGTTAAAAATGCAGTAATATGGTGTCTATGTTTAGCAATGTTTAGGATCCTTGCTACTACATTCTGTACAACCTATACTTGACTAAGGTTTGTGTAGAGGGAGATTTAGTAGTCTTAAAGAGATTATATGAAAGAAATGGAAACTCTCCAAATTTGTAGATGATAAAAAACTTGTTTTTTGTTATGCCTCAACTAAAAGAAACAGCATTGAACTACCTTCTTAACCCGATCTTCAAAAGTCAACTCACACTCAAAAACCTTTGAATCATGCCTCTGGAGCTGGGAGGGCTAAATTAAATTATTTTAGTTTATTTACTAATGTTAAATGTTAAATGGTCTCAGGGCTGTTCCTGGTACATCAGATTTCAGTGGCAGATACAGCTGTGTGTCGTCAGCATAACAGTGAGAGAAAATATTGCACTTAATGTGGATGAGTGGGAGAATGAACAATCAAAAGAAGATTGGACCAAGAACTGAGCCTTGTGGTAGCTCACATGTGATGTTTGCTGAAGAGGATGATGGGTTTCCTATGGTTACGGAGAATGTTCTACTGGAAGGGTAGGAGATTAACCAATCTAGAGGAGTTTAAGATATTAAACTAAAATTGGGTGATCTACATTACCAAAAGCCATGCTGAGGTCTAAAGGATTAAATTGACCATTCTCCTGTATCCGCTATTAAAAGAAGGTTGTTAGTGCTCAACATAGCACAGAGACCGCATTAACTAAGACCAGACTGGAATTTAAGAGAATTGCTGTTTAAAATAATAACAAAAATGGCAGTTGGCTAAGTCTCTTGAAGTTTCTTAAAGCTCCTACATGTAGAATATTCTCAATCATTTGTGATAGTACTGGCGTTGTGCCCATTCAAACTGAGGGGCAACATACTGGTGATTTCACATGGTAAGAAACAAAATTATTTTGAAAATATGTTTGCAAGCTCATACCTCTGTCGACCATCTTCCCCCCTTTCCCTGGGCAGTTAGTTCCTTCCAAGAACTAACAAAAAGAAAGCAACTCCCCATTCCACAATAAAATAGATTGGGAAATATGTTTCTCACTGTCATATCTTAACTCTACTATCATAATCTGTAGCAAGGTCACTCAGGTTTACTCATGTGCAGGACTTTGTTTGAGGAAATTTGACTTTGTGGGACGATTTTCCAACAGTACAACACATTAGACCTAATTACACTTTTCCAGGTCATGATGCAGAAAATAATTTATTTTACTTATTTCTTTGACAAGGACTGATCCCAATCTTTGCAGTTCAAGTGGAAGTATTGCCAAGATTGATTAAAGGATATATACTTTATATAATAGACATTTGTAATTACGACTTAAATATGATTTTGTATCCTCCATTTGACTTAAGACAACAATAGTGATGTTGTACATGATGCTACTGCAGTGACTCATCAGTGTGAGGCAAAAGCTATAGATCAGAAAGATATATTATATAATGAGGATTAACAAAGGCCTAAGTGGTGGAAGAAAGTATAGTGTAGTACTCAAATTGTGGCAAGAGAACAAATATAAATGGGAGTTTTATTGGTTATGAACTTTACAAACACAAATATGGTAGAACATCCATATGACATAATTATGGTTAACATGTTTCAGAATCTCAATGACACAGAAGGTAGGAAGTAGTCAGGAGTGTTCTATGTCTCAGAATTTCATAGAGCCCATATTCTACTTTACTGTTTAGATATAATTTTCTTATGTATAGTGCCCTAAAAATATTTAGCCCCCTTCACTTCTTTCATATTTTGTTTGTTAAAATTTTGTTTAAATTACTTATTATTTGTAATGTGTTGTTTCACATTAATGCAAAGTAATCTATACCATCAAAGTGAAATCAAAATTATTTATATTTACATTAAGGTATACAATTTAAATAATGGAAATATGTAGTGGACAAAAGTAGTCCGCCCTCTAGTTTCAGCCCTATTGACTCACTGGTAAATATTTATGATAATTTGGTCAATATTGTATACAATATATTACTGAAACTCAATCACTGGGTTGTAGAATTAGACAGAAAACATGAATTTTAATAGTGGCATTAAAGGGTATTTGACTTTCCCTTCTTTCTGGTTTTGTTCTTCCCTTCCTTTGCTCTCGAAGTTTCATCAGGATTATTTATTCCTAAATGCCTCCTCTAGGCCTGTATGTTATGTTTTGGAGCATAAATAGGACATGTTTGGATACTTTCCAATTAACTTAGAATTGTGTGTAATGATAATGCCAGCTCCATCAATATGATTCAAAAAATGGTTTTACTGACTCAGCAGAACAGAAATGAAACTACACCATCTAATAGCAATACTATCATATGTATACATCATAATACAAATGTACATAGCTTGCTAGGATTTGTTCATAGTTTGTAAGACTAGGGAGTACAGTGTTAGACATAATGCACTTGGGATCAGTGACGACATTGCTACATAAAATTATTATTCAGAGAAAAAACATTACAATAAGTTCATTCAACATAGGTAGGCAAGATAACTACTAGTCAACAGAAATCGTAAGTGCATTTCCTTCCTAAACAAGCAATTAAGAGCATAACCAGTGCTAAGGTAAAAGTGCAATAGGTTAGCTACCTACTTTTCTAATTAAACAAATGAGACAAAAATGTAAATCAAATAAACAAGAGCTAAGACAAATAAGTGAATCAAATAAACAAGAGCTAATAATAAGAGTTCAGACAAATGAGACAAATAGGCAAGTGCTAAGAGGAAGAGTCAGGGTAGTGTTTCTTGAATAGGTGGATTTTCAGCCTGCGGCAAAAGATGGGCTCTGCTGTCCTGACATCAGTGGAGAGTTCATTCCACCACTGTGGGGCCAGGACAGATCGGCCGCAGGGGCCTCTGAGTGACGGGGCAACCTTAAAGTATATAGGCCCAGTGAGAGCACAGAACAATTTAAAAGATTAAGTGACATTTAAAAACTCAGCAGCTAAATAATTATCAGGGCAACAGACAAGGATGTTATAATCACCTACAATCATTAGGATCAGGATTTAGTGGAGGATTTGGTACAATTTATAAAATCCACATTTCTTAGCAAGACTGTCGTCAGCTCTTATTGTAACAGACTAATGTGGGTATTGTCGATAAAACCAGAGCTTGGCTCTCATAACTAACACTAACTTTGAAAGAACCTATGGCTTAACCTACTTGGCCAGAAGGTAGTATAAGTTCAGTTCATTTTTGAGCAGTTCTTGCATTTTGGGTTAGATGCAATACCTTGGTTCTCATTGCCAGACAAAACAAAGAATAATCACTGTTTATGATTATTCAAACAATATATTTTGGTGTTGTGACAATGTTTGAAATTGGAAGCCCAATTGTAGTCCTCCATAGTGGTTTTCAATGGTTATCTGTGAATAGTAGAGAAATTGACTGGTCAGTGATGCATTCTTCATAATTAAACGTGTGAAAACCCTGCAATTTGGTCCATTAGAAAGCCTCATAAAAACAAGGAATATGGACTGCCTCTCAAATCTCACATCAAACCTCATTCATGAAGGTCAAATGTGTTTGTTATGATATGACTTGTGGTTTACTGTAGTATCCCAATCCATGGCCTACAATTAGAGAAATAGTTGCAAATATGCCTTTGATAACATATTAATTAATATAACAAATTGTGAAAACATTAATCTTGACATTTTCCACAAAAAATAATTTTCCAATGTGCATTAGGCCCTGCCCCTACTTCTTCACCTGACTCGATGGGTGGTGTGGAAGATTAAAGTCTGATGCAAGTCTACAAAGGGGAGGACATAGCACTGTCTATAAAACTGATCAGAACAAGAAAAGGTTGGTAAGCAGAGGAGGACAGTCATGGGGATATTTCTTTACACATACCTGCTCTTGTGTGTGTACTTTGTCTTGATATTGTTCTCTTCCTCTTCTTCTCCCATGTCTTCCTCTGTTTCCTCCTCCTGTCGGTTACAGGGACAGTTTCATCTTAATGGGATGTTCAAGGCTGGGGATGTAGTTCTTGGTGGGCTGTTTAAGCTGCACTACTCCTCTGTTTTCCCTTCAGTGTCTTTCACCTCAAAACCACGGGAGCCTAGCTGCCAAGGGTGAGTTTAACATAGAGAAATGTTTAGATCATTCTGGTGTCTCCAAGATATTGAAAGAATTCAGAAATTATCAATTGTGCTGTGATTTTTTTTAGTCTGAATTTATTTTCTTGATGATGTACGAATATAATGTTTCTACTTAACTAGCTCATTAGCAACATAGGGCCAGCTGTTTTTGTATATTTATGCATAATTCCCACAGTGATGATATGTTTTTTGTTCAGTTAACATTGTTGGTGTTAGTTTTGACATTATAGGGTTCAGGCATGCTCAGACCATGGCATTTGCTGTTGATGAGATCAACAGGAACTCCAACCTGCTACCTAATGTGACTCTGGGATACAATCTCGACGATAACTGTTCCACACTTCGAGTGGCATTCCGTGCTGCGTTGTCATTGGTCAGTGGTCAACAGGAGCAGTTCCTTTTGGACGAACACTGTTTAGGGTCCCCACCTGTCCTGGGAATTGTGGGTGATTCCGTCTCAACAAATTGTATTGCCATTTCCAGTGTCCTAGGTTTATACAACGTCCCCATGGTTAGTTTCTCCCCTTTTCCCCCTTTAACCATCAGACTATGTTTGGATGTGTCTTATTTTGATTTGAATTTCAAGTTTCAAAATATGGTGAATAACCGAAATAGGAGAAAATGGTTTCAAATTTGTCTACAGACTTGAAGGGAATGCTTACTCTGCATGCATTCTCTGTGTCTCTTGTAGGTGAGTTACTTTGCCACATGTTCCTGCCTGAGTGACCGTCAACGCTTCCCATCCTTTTTTAGAACTATCCCAAGTGATGCCTTCCAGGTGAAACTCAAAACAACAATTTGAAAGAAACAATAACTAGAAAATATGTTGACATCAATTATACATTCCACATGAAGCATGCCAGCTCACCTTGCAAAGATGTCCCTCAACTGAAGAAAACTGAAAACTGATGGTGTAGAATAATACATGTGCTTTGTGTTTGTCATTATTGGAGGTGTGCAGCTGAAAGGGAATGATTGAATTGTGAATTGTGAAAGAATATTCCAGGATGAACAGTAATCCTTCCACTCTATCCAATTAGGTGCGTGCTATGCTCCAGATTGTAAAGCAGTTCGGCTGGACTTGGGCAGGCCTGCTGGTTAGTGATGATGACTATGGACTCCACGCTGCCCGATCTTTCCAATCTGATCTGGCTCAGTCCGGTGGGGGTTGTCTGGCCTACTCAGAGGTTCTGCCCTGGGACAACGATCCAAATGAATTCAAGAGGATTGTCAATGTGATGAGAAAATCCACAGCTCGTGTGGTCATTGTGTTTTCACATGAGAGCCACGTGATTCACCTCGTGGAAGAGGTTGGGGTTAAAATACATCTTAATTTAGGAAGCCATAGATTTAAAGAAGGTGAAAAAAAAAAAAATGATAATTTTTTCCTCTAAGTGAAAGAATGTATCCTTTTAGATACAATCAGCTTCATTTTTTGAATCAATCAAAATTGTCAACAAATGGAAAACTCTTTGTCTTTGGTCTCAATAGCCTTGTTCACATAAGGCTGTTGATGGGTTATAATGAGACCATTGAAAAAAGAATGACTAACAGAATAACAGAATGACTTCCATTGCCCCATTTGAAATAATGTGCATACTCTGACCTGACACGCATCACCTTGCTTTGTGTATGTGTTTAACATGAATATGAAACAAGATACAGTACAATAGTTACATACAGTACGGCATAGTAGATATTGCATTTGTGCGTATAGACTTATAATACAATCCACAGGTGGTAAAGCAGAATGTGACAGGTCTGCAGTGGATGGCCAGTGAAGCCTGGACAACAGCTACTGTGCTCCAGACCTCCCGCCTCATGCCGTACCTGGGGGGGACTCTGGGCATTGCCATATGTCGAGGAGAGATACCAGGGCTCAGGGACTTCCTATTAAGAATACGTCCTGACAATGACCCTGACAACAGCTACGGAAATAGAATAGTGAGTGTGTTTTGCATACAGTCTGATATGTCAATAAGCCCTGATGCAGGACCCTTTGAGAGAGGGTGCCGTCCTGCTCCATTTACTTTTTCTCCTACGAAAGTCGACGGGCCATATAACGTAAAAACTGTCGAATTTCACATAACCAAACAGATGTCTGCAGTCCTTCACTTTCATACTTTCACCACGGTGGCATGCGCTACATCTCCTATGGACAAATACCAGTGCTCCGCTTTGCATTTCCCACATATTTTAAATTGACCGTCGAAGTGGGGTTAATTGTCACTACAAGAATATTCAATTCTGTCAAGGTAATAAAAGGCTGCGTACCTTGTCTATTAGTAATTGAAAAGTCTACCTTTCAACCACTTTGATTTCATTACATTCGAAATTCAGTGTACATCTGTCTTTAACAAAGTCTGAAAGTGTATTTGTGCATAGGAAATGTAGCCTGTGCCACCGCAGTGAAAGTACACAAGTGAAGGATTACCTACATGTGTAAATTAAATTCAACTTTTTCCATTATAGGGCTCACCGACATTCGTAGGGGAAATAGTCAATGGAGCAGTTCAGGACCTTTTGGGAGAAGTAAAAAGCCCATACAATGAAAGACTACCAAAGGGTTCTGTATCAGGGCAAACATGTCACCAATACAGTGTTTTATTGTTTGATTGTTATTGTGATTAAGTATCAATGTATGAATTCCCATTATCATTATATTAATCTGTGTTTTAATTCTTCAGGTGAGGCAGTTTTGGGAACAGACATTTCAATGTAGATTCACACCACCTCCATCAGACTGGGTGGATGCTGGGGGAGGGCTGTGCACGGGACAGGAAGATCTGAGGAATGTGGACCTTAGCATTTTGGATATGTCAAACCTCAGGGCAGAATACAATGTGTACAAAGCTGTGTATGCCCTGGCTCATGCCCTCGAGGACATGCTGCAGTGTATGCCAGGTAGAGGGCCTTTCAGCAGGCACAGCTGTGCCAGTTTGGACCGATTGGAGCCATGGCAGGTGTGATATCAATTTAAACTCTGTTTGTGTCTAAATACTGCTACTTCTCCATGTTTATTTCAATATATAGAATTTGATATTGGTCAGTAGGTAACCATTCAAAAACATATGTGAAATCAGTGTTCTGAAAATGCCACACTATTAAAGGGTAATTCCGGTATTTTTAAACCTGGGCTCTATTTGTACAAATTTGTCATTTATATCGCAAAATAGGTACAAAAAGTTTTGGAATTGCTCCGGTAGATCGCCTCAGTAGGCAGTCGCAAAACGGGCTGCTATGGCTGCAACGTTATCTGCAGGGGCAAGTGCGCCGATCAAAGTACGTCCACTAAAATTGCTTGTTTTTGCCACTGACAGGCTCAGATTGTCATTCGTGTGTCTGACAAGTGTCTGACAACATTACAGAATGGTCTATCTCTGTCGCGATCCTTTCCGTAATGTTTTCAGACACACGAATAACAATCTGAGCCTGTCAAAAACAAGCACTTTAAGTGGACGTACTTTGATCGGTGCACTCATGTTTTGCATATAATTAATTTGAATGAAAAGCTGACTGAATCTAGAATGGTTACACAAAAATATTATGTAATATATAATTATTTACAGAGTACATTTTGCATATGCCGTTCCTCTTTTTATTTCTATCTCGTTCTTTGTTTGCTGCTTTATTTCTTTCACACATTTCTAGCTTCTGTATTACTTGGAAAGGGTCAACTTCACCACAGGATTCGGTGATCAAGTGTCATTTGATGAGAATGGTGATGCCTTACCAATCTATGATGTCATGAACTGGCTGTGGCTCCCAGATGGAAGCACAAAGGTTCAGAATGTGGGTGTGGTTAAGAAGTCAGCTTCCACAGGTGAAGAGCTCACACTTGATGAAGACAAAATCTTCTGGAATTTTGAATCCAAAAAGGTCACTTCTGCTTATTCAGCTACCTGTTTTTGGCCTGTGTAGAACTCATCATAGTAGTTGGATGTAAGATGGTGTAGATTGACAGTGATAATCATTACTCTCCCTGTAGCCACCTCGGTCAGTGTGCAGTGAGAGCTGCCCCCCAGGTACCCGTGTGGCCAGAAGGAAGGGGGAACCCGTTTGCTGTTTTGACTGCATTCGTTGTTCTGAGGGAAAGATCAGCAACAAGACTGGTTGGTGTACATTTTGAAATAATGTAGTTTATCTTTAGGGATATAATATACATATGTGTCAACACATGGTCCTTTTTTTTAGACTCCATGGAGTGCACCAGTTGTCCAGAGGACTTCTGGTCCAGCCCCCAGCGTGACCACTGTGTTCCTAAGAGCATGGAGTTCCTCTCCTACCATGAGCCCCTGGGTATCTCTCTGACAACTGCCTCATTGCTTGGCACACTTATGTGCACAATTGTCCTGGGAATCTTCACCTATCATCACAGCACACCCATGGTACGCGCTAACAACTCAGAACTCAGTTATCTGCTCTTGTTGTCACTGAAACTATGCTTCTTGTGCTCGTTGCTGTTCATTGGCCGTCCCAGGCTATGGACATGCCAGCTGAGGCATGCAGCATTTGGAATCAGCTTTGTTCTCTGTGTCTCATGTATCCTGGTGAAAACCATGGTGGTGCTGGCTGTGTTCAAAGCCTCCAAACCTGGGGGTGGATCCAGTCTGAAGTGGTTTGGTACTGTGCCGCAGAGAGGGACAGTTCTGGCTCTTACTTTCATCCAGGCAGTTATCTGCACAGCCTGGCTTGTCTCTTCCTCACCAGCTCCTCATAAAAACACACAATACCACACTGACAAGATAGTCTATGAGTGTGCGGTAGGGTCCACAGTTGGGTTTGCCGTATTACTGGGCTACATTGGCTTGCTGGCTGTCCTCAGCTTCCTGCTTGCATTTCTGGCAAGGAATCTTCCAGACAACTTCAATGAGGCCAAGCTCATCACTTTCAGTATGCTGATATTCTGTGCTGTGTGGGTGGCCTTTATCCCTGCTTATATCAACTCCCCAGGAAAATATGCAGATGCAGTGGAGGTGTTTGCCATCCTGGCATCCAGTTTTGGCCTCTTGGTTGCACTGTTTGGACCAAAGTGTTACATAATCTTGCTGAGACCTGATAGAAACACAAAGAAAGCTATCATGGGTCGAGGCACCCCCAAGACATAAATTTTAATATTTAATATTCATAGGTGCCCATATGATTACCCCAATGATATGCTCACTCTCGCACACTGAAACCAGCAACCCTGCAACATCTACAGTAGATGGGTTAGTGAATGGTGCTCCCTGCACAAAGAGCCATTCTATTCATAATGGCATAGCATGATATGTTTCATGGTAAGCATCTGTTGCATAGGACAACAATATTTAGGTATTGGATTTCTGTCAATTTTCTCCCTGGAATGTGACACATGGTATGTTATATCCTGTGTATGGTTAAATATCCTAAGAACAGCTATTAGAAAGTACAGTATATTAAAACAAAGAATATTACAAAAGATGTAACAAATCAATAAATATGAAATAAATCATGCAAGATTCCAATATAATTATACAGGAAAAGAAGAAAGCATAACAAGATTAAAAGTAGAGATTAGAAATCATTGTAACTTGTTTTTTCGTTATGCCTCAACTGAAAGAAACAGCACTGAACTACTTTCTTAACCCGTTCTTCAAAAGTCATCCTCAAAAACCTTTGAATCATGCCTCTGGAGCTGGGAGGGCTAAATTAAATTAATAATGTTTAATAATGTTAAGATGTAAACATTTTTTGACATCCACCCTGAATATTGTGGAGGCAGTTATTTACAGTCTCAGGGCTGTTTCTGGTTCATCAGGTTTCAGTGGCTGATACAGCTGTGTGTCATCTACATGACAGTGAAACAAAATATTGCGCTTTATGTGGCTGAGTGGGAGAATGAACAATTAAAAGAAGATTGGACCAATAATTGAGGCTTGTGGTACATCACATGTGATATTTGCTGAAGAGGATGATGAGTTGCCTATGGTTACGTAGAATGTTCTATTGGAAGGGTAGGAGATTTAGATTTAGTTTAAGATATTAAATTAAAGTTGTGTGATCTATAGTATCAAAAGTGCTGAGGTCTAAAGGATTCAAATTGAACATTCTCCTGTATCCCCTGTTAAAAGAAGTTTGTTAGAGCCCGACATAGCTCATTAAAGTAACTATGACTGAAATTGCTGAAATTGAATAGAATTGCTGTTGTAAAAAATCAACAAAAATTCAATTGACTAAAAATTTGTTGTTAAAACAGTTTAGAGATATAGTCATGGAGCGTTGATGGATCAAGTCTCTTGAAGTTTCTTGAAGCTCCTACATGTAGGGCGTCATGCCCATTCAAACTGAAGGGTCATGTACTCCTGATGGTGATTTCACATGGTAGGAAACAAAAGTCTTGAAAATGTGTTTGCAAGATCATATCTCTGTTAACCCCCACTCAACCTCCAGCCCCCACCCGCCTTTCCCTGGGCAGTTGGTTCCTTCCAAGAACTAACAAAGATAAAGCGACTCCACGATCCACAATGAAAATAGATTGGGAAATTTTCACTGTCATGTCTTAACTATCATAATCTGTAACAAGTTGACTCAGGTTTACTTTGTGGGACGATTTTCCAACAGTACAACACATTATACCTCCAGGTCATGATACAGAGAATAATTTATTTTACTTATTTCTTTGACAAAAGCACTGATCCAAATCTTTGCAGTTCAAGTGGAAGCATTGGGAAGATTGATTAAAGGATATGTATTTTATATCATAGACATTTTGGGTAAATACAACTTAAACATAAACAACTATAAATGGGAGTTTTATTGGTTATGAACTTTACTAAAACAAATATGGTAGAAAATCCATATGATGTAATGAAGCTTCGTATGTTTCAGCCTCTCAATGACACAGAAGGTAGGAAGTAGTCAGGAGTGTTTTATGTCTCAGAAGTTCATATAGCCCATGTTCTACTTTCCAGTCTAGATATAATTTTCTCATGTATAGGGCCCTAAAAATATTCAGCCCCCTTCACTTTTTTCATATTTTGCTTTTTAAAATTACTCTGAAATTATTTGTAATATGTAGTTTCATATTTATACAATGAATCTATATCAAAGTGAAATCAAAATTATTTAAATTTACATTAAGGTATACAATTTAAATAGTGGAAATATGTAGTATACAAAAGTAGTATACTACTCACTGGTAAATATTTGTTCAATATTGCATACAATATATTACTCAAAATCAATCACTGGGTTGTAATTAGAATAGAATTACACAGAAAACATGAATTAAAAGGTATCTGACTTTCCCTTCTTTCTGGTTTTGTTATTTCCTTCCTTTACTAAGTTTCATCAGGATTATTTATTCCTAAATGCCTCAAAACGTTTTGAAATTTAATTGGTCAACCTTGCAAAGCTCGCAAACATATTTTAAATGCATGTTCTTGGCCTGTATGTTATATATTGAAGCATAAATAGGACATGTTTGGATATTTTACAATGAACCCACATAGAATTGGGTGTAATAATAATAATGCCAGCTCCACTTAATAGAATAATATGATTCACAAAATAATTTTACTGGCTCAGCAGTACAGAAATAAGACTACACAGTCTAATAGCAATACTATCATAATAATACTAATGTACATAAAAATAGAGAGCTTGCTAAGACTAGGGAGTACAGCGTCAGACATAATGCACTTGGGATCAGTGACAGAAAAAAACATTTGAAAAGACAAGATCTAGGGTGTTGTCCTTTAGGTGCATAGGCCCAGTGAGAGCACGGAACAAGTTAAAAGATTCAGTGACATTTAAAAACTCAGCAGCTAAATAATTATCAGGGCAACAGACAAAGATGTTATAATCACCTACAATCATATTTAGGCACGACAATGGAGACCAGCTGAGGATTTAGGGGAGGATTTGGTACAATTTCCAAAATCCACATTCCGTCCGTCGTCAGCTCTTATTGTGACAGACTAATGTGGGTATTGTCGATAAAACCAGAGCTTGGCTATCTCTTAATAACTAACACTAACTTTGAAGGAACCGATGAATTAACCTACTTGGACAGAAGGTCAAACGTCTTTAACCTTATGGTTTCATTAGTAAGCGATGATCAGTGACTGTGTAAATTATCAAGTTGTTGGCTTTTATAATTATAGGTAGCAAGTAACACTAGCTAGCCTACTCAGCAGCTGTATAACTATATTTCACTGGAATAATTTAATACCATAGTGTGATGGACCTCGATTCCCATGGGGAGTGGTAGGGCAAGCACGCACTGTCACTGTGTCCAAAGCTACACTCATTTATGAGAGGAATTTACCAATTTTTACCAATCTTCAGCAAGTTACAGCAGGATGGAATTCTTTCAGTGACCCAGTTGTAAATCAGCTTTGTGGGAAGATTATTTTCAAGCAACATGTTAAAATAAGAAGGAGACATCGAGACTTGATCCAACACTGCATTCTCCCTCTATCCCCAAATCAAACAGTCTTTCCATCCTCTCCCACCATAAATCTGTCCAGCCTCAGTTCTGTCCTTTCCTCCATATTTTGAGGTAGGTCAGAGAACACTGGGATGAGAAGGCTTGACAGGACCCAAAGAGGCAGCCATGGAGAAGCCCCAACCATTGCTGAATGCAGTGTCCATATTGTTCCCATGGAGACGGTTTGTGTGTTGGAGTGTATGACTCTTCAACATAGGTCTCTAAACCACCGTGCCACATGGCAGTCCATGTGATCAATCCATTACAAGTTGGATAATCTTGTGTTGTTATGAATGAAGACAAGTCAAATATGCAATTTCAGCCTAGTAAGTTTTTTTTTCTACAAGGCCACTGAAACATCTTGTTGTTGATGAGGTTTGGCACTACTGTAATGGATTTTTCATAAAGAATAAACCGTTCTAAGAGCCTTTCAGCATGTTTCCAAACACACAAACACATTTCTGCATGTTTCCAAGCACTCGTAGGATTTGATCCTACCAAACAAACAAATTCAGATACAAACAAAAATTATGAATCCAACTATGTTCGTCGTACGCACGTCTCGTAAATGAGGCCCATTGTGTATTCTAATGGAGAGTCAATGCTACAAGGTCATTTTAATTCCTGTGTCAGAAAGCTGATATAACAAGAGAAGAGAATTAGAACTTCAACTTGGACACCATTTTGAAATGATAATCCTGTCCAAACCTTACACCTTCATCTCCTTAAATTTGATGTTGCTGCTACCACCTGCTGGACATCATTTGGTAAATCCAGTGAGCATGTGATTGCAACATTCACATGCTTATAGCTGATTCTCATGCAGGGCTTCTATGAGGGATGCAGAGGGATTTGTGTACCTTCATTGAAACTCAAATCTCATGTCAAATCATTCATCAAGGCAAAATTTGTTTATCATGATGTTATGACTTTACGGAAGTATATCACCCAATACATGGCCTACAGTTGATGAGATAATTGCTAATGTGCCTTTAATGCAGAATGTGGAGCTAATATTTCATCAGAGGATGCACAAACAAACAATTTTGATATGAAAAGTAGCTTTCTAATGTGCATTAGGCCCTGCCCCTACTTCACCTGACTCGATGGGTGGTGTGGAAGATTAAACTATGATGCAAGTCTACAAAGGGGATGACATAGCACCCCTCTCTACGAAACTGATCAGAACAAGAAAAGGGGGGTAAACAGAGGAGGAGAGTCATGGAGGCATTTCTTTACACATACCTGCTCTTGTGTGTGTACTTTGTCTTGATATTGTTCTCTTCCTCTTCTTCTCCCATGTCTTCCTCTGTTTCCTCCTCCTGTCGGTTACAGGGACAGTTTCATCTTAATGGGATGTTCAAGGCTGGGGATGTAGTTCTTGGTGGGCTGTTTAAGCTGCACTACTCCTCTGTTTTCCCTTCAGTGTCTTTCACCTCAAAACCACAGGAGCCTAGCTGCCAAGGGTGAGTTTAGACATAGAGAAATGTGTAGATCATTCTGGTGTGCCAGGATATTGAAGGTATTCAGAAATTACCAATTGTGCTGTGATTCTTTTTGTCATTTATTGAAATATGATTTTTTATGGCAAGGACTGAGTCTCAATTTATTTTCAAGTATGATGTAGGAATATAATGTTTCTAGTTAACTATCTTATTAGCAACATAGGGCCAGCTGTTGTTGTATATTTCTGCATAATTCCCACAGTGATGACATGTTATTTTTCAGTTGTTAATGGTGACATTTTTGGTGTTAGTTTTAACATTCTAGGGTTCAGGTATGCTCAGACCATGGCATTTGCTATTGATGAGATCAACAGGAACTCCAACCTGCTACCTAATGTGACTCTGGGATACAGTGTCTATGATAACTGTGCTGCACTTCGAGTGGCATTCCGTGCTGCGTTGTCATTGGTCAGTGGTCAACATGAGCAGTTCCTTTTGGACGAACACTGTTTAGGGTCCCCACCTGTCCTGGGAATTGTGGGTGATCCGTTCTCAACAAATTGTATTGCCATCTCCAGTGTCCTAGGTTTATACAAAGTTCCCATGGTTAGTTTCCCCTCTTTATCCCCCTTTAATCGTCAGCCTATGCTTGGATGTGTCTTATATTTAATTGATTTTCAAGTTCAAAATATGATGAATGACTGAAACAGGAGAAAATGGTTTTGAATTTCTCTACAGACTTGCAGGGAATGTTTACTCTGCATGCACTCTCTGTGTCTCTTGCAGGTGAGTTACTTTGCCACATGTTCCTGCCTGAGTGACCGTCAACGCTTCCCATCCTTTTTTAGAACTATCCCAAGTGATGCCTTCCAGGTGAAACTCAAAACAACAACTTAAAAAAACAAGAACTAAAACTAAAATACTAACTAAACTAAAATATGTTGACATCAATTATGCATTCCACATAGAGCATGCCACCTCACGTTGCAAAGAAGTACCTCCACTAAAGAAAACTGATTCACTATTGTGTAGCACAATCCATGTGCTTTGCGTTTGTCATTATTGGAGGTGTGCAGTCTCAGATGACAAAGCTGAAACGGAATGATTGAATTGTGAAACCTTTAATGAAGATTTTACTTTGAAAGAATATTCCAGGCTCAACACTAATCCTTCCACTCTATCCAATTAGGTGCGTGCTATGCTCCAGATTGTCAAGCAGTTTGGCTGGACTTGGGCAGGCCTGCTGGTCAGTGATGATGACTATGGACTCCATGCTGGCCGATCCTTCCAATCTGACCTGGCTCAGTCTGGTGGGGGTTGTCTGGCCTACTCAGAGGTTCTGCCCTGGAGCAATGATCCAACTGAATTCAGGAGGATTGTCAGTGTGATGAGGAAATCCACAGCTCGTGTGGTCATTGTGTTTGCACCTGAGAGCAACATGCTTCACCTCATGGAAGAGGTTGGGCTTAAACTGCATCTTAATTTAGGAATCCATAGTTTTAAAGAAGGTGAAAAAAACAAGGATAATTTGTTCCTTTAAGTGACAGAAGGTATCCTTTTAGATACAATCATCTTCATTTTTTTAATCAATCAAAATTGTCAACAAATGGAAAACTTAAGCTTTTGTCTTTGGTCTCAATAGCCTTGTTCACATATTAAGGCTGTTGATTGGTTATAATGAGACCAGTGAAAAAAGGAAAATCATCCTGATTGCATATGGAGAATGACTTTCATTGCCCTACTTGTTATTGAATATATTTGATATAATGTGCAGACTCTACTTTAACCTGACATGCATTCACCTTGCTGTGTGTGTGTGTGTGTGTGTGTGTGTGTGTGTGAGAGAGAGAGAGAGAGAGAGAGTGTGACATGAATATAAAACAAGATACAGAAATAGTTGTATACAGTTCGGCATAGTAGATTTTACATTTGATCCACTGAAGTCTGGACTTATATATTTGGCATAATACAATCCACAGGTGGTGAAGCAGAATTTGACAGGTCTGCAGTGGATGGCCAGTGAAGCCTGGACAACATCTACTGCGTTGCATACCCCTCACCTCATGCCGTATCTGGGGGGCACTCTGGGCATTGCCATCCGCCGAGGAGAGATACCAGGGCTCAGGGACTTCCTATTAAGAACACGACCTGACAATGACCCTGACAAGCCGCTACCGGAAATAGCATAGTGAGTGTGTTTTGCATCACTTTACAGTCTGATACGTCACTAGCCCTGATACAGGACCCTTTAGGTGTCTTTCACCGTATGAGTTTTTTACTTCTCTTCTCTACTTCTCCACAATCCTTCACTTGTGTACTTTCACCGCGGTGGCGTGCGCCACATTTCCTATTGACAAATACACTTTTAGACTTTGTTAAAGACAGGTATGCTCTAATATCTCCATTGTAATGAAATCAAAGATGGCTGAAAGGCACCTTGAAATTGTCTCTTGCACTTTTCTTTTGTGCAATATGCAAGCTGGCTGGCACCGGTGATCCGCTTTGTAGTTCCTGCCATATTTTAAATTGACCGTCGAAGTGGGGTTAATTGTCCACTACAAGAATACTCGATTCTGTCAAGTAATAAAAGGCTGTGCACCTAGGATATTAGACAAGATTTTGAGAAATCTACCTTTCAACCACCGGAGGCAGCAGCTTGAGTATGGCTCAGAAGCACCAATGAAGAATTTGAGGCGTTTGATTTCATTACATTAGAAATTTGGGGTACACCTGTCTTTAGCAAAGTCTGAAAGTGTATTTGTGCATAGGAAATGTAGCACGTGCCACCGCTGTGAAAGTAGACAAGTGAAGGATTACGGACATGGGTAAGTGAAATTCAACTTAGTTTTTCCGTTGTAGGGCTCGCCGACATTCGTTGGAGAAAATAGTCAATGGAGCAGGACAGGACCTTTTGGGAGAAGTAAAAAGCCCATACGATGAAAGACTACCAAAGGGTTCTGTATCAGGGCAAATACGTCACCAATACAGTGTTTTATTGTTTGATTGTTAATCTGATTAAGTATCAATATATTAATTCCCATTATCATCATTATATTAATCTTTGTTTTAATTCTTCAGGTGAGGCAGTTTTGGGAGCACACATTTCAGTGTAGATTCACGCCACCTCCATCAGACTGGGTGGATGCCGGAGGAGGGCTGTGCACGGGACAGGAGGATCTGAATAATGTGGAGCTTAGTATTTTGGATATGTCAGACCTCAGGGCAGAGTACAATGTGTACAAAGCTGTGTATGCCCTGGCTCATGCCCTCGAGGACATGCTGCAGTGTATGCCAGGTAGAGGGCCTTTCAGCGGGCACAGCTGTGCCAGTTTGGACAGATTGGAGCCATGGCAGGTGTGATATCAATGTAAACTCAGATTGTGTCTAAATACTGCTGCTTTACCATGTTTTGTTCAGTATATAGAATTTGACATTGGTTAGTAGGTGACCATTCAAAAAAATATTTAATGATATCAGTGTTCTGTTTAATGATATCAGTGTTCTGAAAATGCCACGCTACTAACTTCATGATGTTTGTGTTTGAATGAGTAGGAATAAGAAAAAATCTATCCAGGAAGCAGCAGGATGAAAGAGTTTTCAATTGTGCGAGTAACAGTGATTTATAGTAATGTTATGCAGTCAGAGGAAACAACAATGGCCTGACTCTCAAAGTGCCTCATTGTTTGGATCAAATTTAGAAAGTTGAAATTTCATGTTTTGCATATACTTAATTGGAATGAAAACTTTGTATTAAAAATGATGTACAGAGTACATTTTGTGTATGCCGTCCCTCTCTCTATTTCTATCTCTTCCTCTTTGTTTGCTTCTTTATTTCCTTCACACCTTTCTAGCTTCTGTATTACTTGGAAAGGGTCAACTTCACCACAGGATTAGATGATCAAGTGTCATTTGATGAGAATGGTGATGCCTTACCAATTTATGATGTCATGAACTGGCTGTGGCTACCAGATGGAAGCACAAAGGTTCAGAATGTCGGGTGTGGTTAAGAAGTCAGCCTCCACAGGTGAAGAGCTCACACTTGAAGAAGATAAAATCTTCTGGAATTTTGAATCCAAAAAGGTCACTTCTACTTATTCAACTACCTGTGTTTGGCCTGTGTAGAATCCATCATATTAGTTGGATGTAAGATGGTGTAGATTGACAGTGATAATAATTACTCCCCCTGTAGCCACCTCGGTCAGTGTGCAGTGAGAGCTGTCCCCACTGGTACCCGTATGGCCAGAAGGAAGGGGGAACCCTGTTTGCTGTTTTGACTGTATCCTTTGTTCTGACGGAAAGATCAGCAACAAGACTGGTTGGTGTACATTTTTAAATAATGAAGTTTATCTTTAGGGATATAATATACATATTTATGTCAACACATGCCCCTTTTTTTTAGACTCCATGGAGTGCACCAGTTGTCCAGAGGACTTCTTGTCCAGCCCCCAGCGTGACCACTGTGTTCCCAAGAGCATGGAGTTCCTCTCCTACCATGAGCCCCTGGGTATCACCCTGACAACTGCCTCATTGCTTGGCACACTTATCTGCATCATTGTCCTGGGAATCTTCACCTGTCACCACAGCACACCCATGGTACGCGCCAACAACTCAGAACTCAGTTATCTGCTCTTGTTGTCACTCAAACTATGCTTCTTGTGCTCACTGCTGTTCATTGGGCGTCCCAGGCTGTGGACATGCCAGCTGAGGCATGCAGCATTTGGGATCAGCTTTGTTCTCTGTGTCTCATGTATCCTGGTGAAAACCATGGTGGTGCTGGCTGTGTTCAAAGCCTCCAAACCTGGAGGTGGATCCAGTCTGAAGTGGTTTGGTGCTGTGCAGCAGAGAGGGACAGTTTTGGCTCTTACTTTCATCCAGGCAGTTATCTGCACAGCCTGGCTTGTCTCCTCTTCACCTGCTCCTCATAAAAACAGCCAATACCACAGTGACAAGATAGTCTATGAGTGTGCGGTAGGGTCCACAGTTGGGTTTGCCGTGTTACTGGGCTACATTGGCTTGCTGGCTGTCCTCAGCTTCCTGCTTGCATTCCTGGCAAGGAATCTTCCAGACAACTTCAATGAGGCCAAGCTCATCACTTTCAGTATGTTGATCTTCTGTGCTGTGTGGGTGGCCTTTGTTCCTGCTTATATCAACTCCCCAGGAAAATATGCAGATGCAGTGGAGGTATTTGCCATACTGGCCTCCAGTTTTGGCCTCTTGGTTGCACTGTTTGGACCAAAGTGTTACATAATCTTGCTGAGACCTCATAGAAACACAAAGAAAGCTATCATGGGTCGAGGCACCACCAAGACATGAATTTTATTATTTAATATTTATAGGCGCCCATGTGATCACCCCAATGACATGCTCACTCTCGCACACTCAAACCAGCAACCCTGTAACATCTGCAGTAGATGGGTTAGTGAATGGTGCTGTGGTTAAATATACAACACATATCCAAGAACAGCATTCACAAAGTGCTGTATATTAAAACAAAGAATATTACAGAAGACCTAACAAATAGATTGCGAAATATGTTTCTCACTGTCATATCTTAACTCTAATATCATAATCTGTAGCAGGTTGACTCAGGTTTACTCACATGCAGGACTTTGTTTGAGGAAATTTGACTTTGTGGGTCAATTTTCCAACAGTACAACACTGTTATTACACCTAATTACACTTTTGCAGGTCATGATGCAGAGACAAATTTATTTTAATTATTTATTTGACAAAAGGACTGATCCCTATCTTTGCAGTTCAAGTGGAAGCATTGGGAAGATTGATTAATGGATATAAATTTTATATAATAGACATTTGGGTAATTCCGATTTAAATTTTTGCTTTTTTTTTTTTTTTTTGTATTTTTGTAAATTTTTTAAGATTTTGTATCCTCCATTTGACTTTTCTAGACAACAGTAGTGATGTTGTACATGATGCTAGTGCAGTGACTCATCAGTGTGAGTCAAAAGCTAAAGATCAGAAAGATATATTATATAATGAGGACTAACAAAGGCCTAAGTCGGGGAAGAAAGTATAGTGTAGTACTGAAATTGTGGCCACAGAACAAATACAAATGGGAGTTTTATTGGTTATGAACTTTACAAAAACAAATATGGTAGAAAATCCATATGATGTAATGAAGCTTCATATGTTTCAGCCTCTCTATGACACAGAAGGTAGGAAGTAGTCAGGAGTGTTTTATGTCTCAGAAGTTCATATAGCCCATGTTCTACTCTTCAGTCTAGATATAATTTTCTTATGTATAGTGCCCTAAAAATATTCAGCACCTTCACTTTTTCCATATTTTCTTTGTTAAAATTATTCTGAAATTATTTGTAATATGTTCTTTTATATTCATACAAATTAATCTATACCATCAAAGTGAAATTATTTAAATTTACATTAAGGCCTTACATTTAAATAATGGAAATATGTAGTGTACAAAAGCAGTTAGCCCTCTAGTTTCAGCCCAATTGACTCACTGGTAAATATTTGTTCAATTTTGCATACAATATATTACTCAAACTCAATCACTAGGTTGTAATTAGAATAGAATTAGACAGAAAACATGAATTTTAACACAGCATTAAAAGGTATCTTACTTTCCCTTCTTTCTGGTTTTGTTCTTCCCTTCCTTTACTCTCGAAGTTTCATCAGGATTATGTACTCGTAAATGCCCCAAAAGTTTTGAAATTGAATTGGTCAACGTTGCAAAGCTCGCACAGATATTTTAAATGCATGTTCTTGGCCTGTATGTTATGTTGTGAAGCAAAAATAGGACATGTTTGGATACTTTCCAATAAACCCCAGAATTGTGTGTAATGATAATGTCAGCATCTTACATCAATATGATTCACAAAATGCTTTTACTGACTCAGCAGAACAGACTAGACCATCTAATAGCAATACTATCATAATAATACAAATGTACATTAAAATAAAGAGCTTGCTAGGATTTGTTTACAGTTTGTAAGACTAGAGACTACAGTGTCATAATGCACTTAGGATCAGTGACCCTACCATCTCTACATTAAACATTATTCATTCATTCATCATTATTCAGAAAAAACATTTGGCAAGATAAAATCTAGGGTTGTGGCCCTTAAGTTTGTAGGCCCAGACATTTAAAAACTCAACAGCTGAATAATTATCAGGGCAACAGACAAGAATGTTATAATCACGTACGATCATATTTAGGACAATGGAGACCAGCTGAGGATTTAGGGGAGGATTTGGTACAATTTATAAAATCCACATTTCTTAGCAAGACTGTTGTCAGCTCTTATTGTGACAGACTAATGTGGGTATTGTGGATAAAGCCAGATAGCTTGGCTATCTCTTAATAACTAACATTAACTTTGAAGGAACCTATGGCTTAACCTACTTGGACAGAAGGTCATCCGTCTTTAGTAATTAGTAAGCGATGATCATTTGTGATTATCAAGTTGTTGCATGTTATAATTATTTGCAGGTAGCAGGTAACACTACCTAGCCTACTCAGCAGCTGATTACCAATATTTCACTGGAATAATGGCAAGCATGGACAGTCACTGTGTCCAAGCTATGCTCATTTATGTGAGGAATTTACCGTTTTTTACCAATCTTCAGCAAATTATAGCAGGATGGAATTATTTCAGTGAGCTAGTTGTGGAAATCAGCTTTGTGAGAAGATTCTTTTCAAGCAACATGTCAAAATAAGACATCACAAAAACATAACTTTAATTTGGGTACAGACCAGCTCTATTGATTAATAAGATATCAGTAACTTTCAGCATCAGTATCCTATGGAGTCAACACAAAGCATTGTAAACGTAAGTGAAGTATTGTAAACAAAAAAAGATAAATTATCACTTAATTATCAAAAATTATCACTTTTTTGCATTTACAAAACTTTTTTGCATTTACAAAACTTTTTTGCCTTTACAAAACTTTTCTTGAGTTTACAAAACTTTTCCTGCATTTACAAAACTTGCCCCAACCATTGCTGAATGCAGTCTCCATACTGTCCCCATGGAGACGGTGTGTGTGTGTGTGTGTATGGCTCTCCAACATACAGTAGGTCTCTAAAAGGGTAATAAACTAGAATATATAAAAACTATTGGACTAAAACTGAAAATAATATTAACCACCTCTTTGGATGCAAAGAATGGAGCTAAGAACTAATTTTCTGTAATCAGCTTGACCTGCCTGTGTACTTTACAAAGTCCTTACCATCTGCAGTTCTACACTAGGAATCTCCTTTTAACAGAGCACGTTGCACTGCATGTTTTTGTATGAAAGCTGCTATACAAATATATATATTTTTTTTATTATTATTAAAATTATTATTATTATTATTATTATTATTATTATTCAGTTCATTTTTGAGCAGCTCTTGCATTTTGGGTTGCTTGCTATACCTCAGTTCTCACTGCCAGATGACACAAAGAATAATATCTGATTATGATTATTCAAACAATAGATTTAGGTGTTGTGACAATGGTTGAAAGTGAAAGCCCATTGTAGTTTAATATTTAAGAAAATATAATTTCCTACCATCTCTTTAAATTTGATGTTGATACACATCCAAAAATTGCTTTGTATACTGCTACCACCTGCTGGGCATCAAACAGTAAGTAAACTTGGGATTCTAAAGTTCACATGCTTATGGCTGATTCAGCTCTGCATTTTGTATGTTTGAAGGGGTTTGCAGGGCTTGCATGAGGCTGAATGCAGAGGGATTTGTGTAACCTCTCAAAATTGGTCCTCTATAGTGGTTGTCAATGGTTATCTGTGGAAAGTAGAGAAATTGATTGGTAATGCATTCTTCATAATTGATTTAAATGTGTGAGCAATTTGGTCCATTAGAAAGCATAATAAAAACAATGAATGGGGAATTGACTGCTTCTCAAATCTCACATCAAACCTCATTCATCAAGGTCAAACTTTTTTTGTTTTACTGTAGTATCCCAATCCATGGCCTACAGTTAGTAAAATAGTTACTCATATGCCTTTGATAAAATATTATAAAATATACAATTAATTTTCCAACGTGCATTAAGCCCTGCCCCTACTTCTTCACCTGTCATGATTGGTGGTGTGGAAGATTAAATAATGAAGCAAGTATGCAAAGGGAATGACAAAGCATTCTCTATAAAACTGACTGTGCATGAGGACAAGGGGGTAAACGAAGGAGGCCAGTTATGGAGGCTTTTCTTGACACATACCTGCTCTTGTGTGTGTACATTGTCTTGATATTGTTCTCTTCTTCTTTTCCAGTGTCTTCCCTCCTTTCCCCCTCCTGTCAGTTACAGGGACAGTTTCATCTTAATGGGATGTTCAAGGCTGGGGATGTGGTTCTAGGTGGGCTGTTTGAGCTACACTACTCCTCTGTTTTCCCTTCCATGCTTTTCACCTCAAAGCCACAGCAGCCCAGCTGCCAAGGGTGAGTTTCACACAGATATAGCAGAGAATTGTCTAGCCAGGCATTCATAAATTACTGCCTGTGATGTGATTTTTATCATATATTAAAATATGAATTTCCATGCTATGGATTGGGTCTCATTTTTTCAATTACAATAAATAAATAAATACAAGTATAATGCACTAATATAAGGTTTCTAGGGTTTATTAGCAACATAGGCCCAGCTGTTTTTGTATATTTCTGTATAATTCCCACAGTGATGATATGTTATTTTTCAGTTAATAGTGACATTTTTGGTGTTAGTTTTTACATACTAGGGTTCAGGCATGCTCAGACCATGGCATTTGCTGTTGATGAGATCAACAGGAACTCCAACCTGCTACCTAATGTGACTCTGGGATACAGTCTCTATGATAACTGTGCCACACTTGGGGTGGCATTCCGTGCTGCATTGTCAATGGTCAGTGGTCAACAGGAGCAGTTCCTTTTGCAGGAGCACTGTTTAGGGTCCCCTCCCGTCCTGGGAATTGTGGGCGATTCTTCCTCAACAAATTCTATTGCCGTCTCCAGTGTCCTAGGTTTATACAAAGTGCCCATGGTAAGTTTCTTCCCTTTTTCCATCAGACTATGCTTTCATGTGCTCTATATTGATTGAATTTCAAATTACTGAAATAACTGAAATAGGGGGAAACTGCTTACTCTGTATGCATGTGTCTCTTGCAGGTGAGTTACTTTGCCACATGTTCCTGCCTGAGTGACTGGCAGCAGTTCCCATCCTTCTTTAGAACTATCCCAAGTGATGCCTTCCAGGTGAACCTCTATTAGCAAAACAAGAACAAGAAAAATATGATATCAATTATACTTATACTTATACTTTATTATTCCACATAAAGCATAATCCATGTGCTTTGTGTGTGTCATCACTGAAGCTGTGCAGTCTCAAATGACACAACTGAAAAGCAATGATAAAACAGTGTCTATTTTTGAACAGGTATAGGAGATTTTCCACTGAAAGTATATTCCAGGCTGAGCATTAATCTTTCTACTCTCTATCCAATTAGGTGCGTGCTATGCTCCAGATTCTAAAGCAGTTCGGCTGGACTTGGGCAGGCCTGCTGGTCAGTGATGATGACTATGGACTCCATGCTGCCCGATCCTTCCAATCTGACCTGGCTCAATCTGGTGGGGGTTGTCTGGCCTACTCAGAAGTTCTTCCCAGGGGCAATGACCCACCTGAACTTAGAAGGATCGTCGATGTAATGAGGAAATCCACAGCACGTGTGGTCATTGTGTTTGCACATGAGAGCCACATGATTCACCTCATGGAAGAGGTTGGGGTTAAAATACATCTTAATTTAGGAATCCATAGTGCTTAAGGTAAAATCAGGAATAATAGCTTGTTTCTCTAACTGAAACATGTCATTTTGGTTACATTAACACCAGTTTCATTTTTAAATCAAGTAAATAATGAATAATTATTATTAATAATAATAATAATAATAATTCAAACCTGTGGTGGAAGAAAATAATGATAGCACCATGTCAGTATTTCTTATGTCAACCATTTTCTATCACTACCTCTTCGTATTGTACTCCACCATTTTGTATTATTACTGAACAAACTGCTAGTGGGAAACTACTGATAGTCTTGTTCTTATCTATGCACCTGTTATTATTATTGCAGTGACCTTGTATTTTCTATGAAACCTCATCCCTAACTGCTCTTCCTTCAGAGATCTGCATACCCCATACTGTGTGTATATCTCTCTTGGGCGCTCAGCTATTGCAAATAAATATACTCAAGTAAATCACAACTTGACTCTGAACTCTTAATCTGTAGCTACTGGATTTATTCAACAAAACCTCTCATTGGCTAAAGGGGCTGTTGAGGCTTCTGGAAAAAAATACTCATTCTGATTGCATTTACAGGATGACTTCCATTACTGTAACTGCACTCTTATTGAATATACATGATATAGTGCAGAGCATAATGTTTTTTACTGACATGCATCACCTTGCACTTAATAATTTGTAAAACACTGGATTATACCTGTGTTTATGTGAAAAAGATACTATACATGTAGAGTAGATATTACAGTAGTGATTCATATCTAATATAATATTACAATATTAGTACCACTGAAGTATGGACTTATATATTTGGTATAATAATCCACAGGTGGTGAAGCAGAATGTGACAGGTCTGCAGTGGATGGCCAGTGAAGCCTGGACAACAGCTACTGTGCTCCAGACTCCCCGCCTCATGCTGTACCTGGGGGGCACTCTGGGCATTGCCATCCGCCGAGGAGAGATACCAGGGCTCAGGGACTTCCTATTAAGAATACGACCTGACAATGACCCTGACAGCAGCTATGGAAATAGCATAGTGAGTGTGTTTTGCTTCACCTTACAATCCGATCCAACATCACCAATATAATTGTGATTGTTATAATAAATATTCAATATAATATTTTAGCATTAGATTATTACATCATCACTATCTTAATCTTTATTATCTGTCTTTAGGTGAGGCAGTTTTGGGAGCACACATTTCAGTGTAGATTTGCACCACCTCCACCAGACTGGGTTGATGCTGGGGGAGGGCTGTGCACGGGACAGGAGGATCTGAGGAATGTGGAGCTTAGTATTTTGGATATGTCAGACCTCAGGCCAGAGTACAATGTGTACAAGGCTGTGTATGCCCTGGCTCATGCGCTCGATGACGTTCTGCAGTGTATCCCAAGTAGAGGGCCTTTCAGCGGGCAAGGCTGTGCCAGTTTGGACAGATTGGAGCCATGGCAGGTGTGATATCAAGTTACATCAATTTGTGTCTAAATACTGCTGCTACACCATATTTTTTCTGTAAATAGAACCTCATGATTTTTAAGTTTGAATGAGTAGGAATAAGGAAAATACTATCCAGGAAGCAGCCGGATGAAAGAGTTTTCCATTGTGTGAGTGACAGTAAAATGTTAACCAGTCCTAGGAAACAACAATGGACTGACACACCAAATGTCTCATTGTTTAGTTGAAATTGTAATGTTTTGCCTGTACCTTATTCAATTTAAATATGCTGACTGAATCTAGCATGCATGGTAAGAACAGGGAGACAATACTGTATTAATAATTGTGTAGAGTACACAGAATACACTTTTCGGATACAGCCCCCCCCCCTTCTCTGTCTCTCTATCTTTCTTTGCTTCTTTATTTCTTTGACACATATCTAGCTTGTGTATTACTTGGAAAGGGTCAACTTCACCACAGCATTTGGTGATCAAGTATCATTCGATGAGAATGGTGATGCCTTACCAATCTATGATGTCATGAACTGGCTGTGGCTCCCAGATGGAAGCACAAAGGTTCAGAATGTGGGTGTGGTTAAGAAGTCAGCCCCCACAGGTGAAGAGCTCACACTTGATGAAGACAAAATCTTCTGGAATTTTGAATCCAAAAAGGTCACTTTTGCTTATTCGGCTAGCTATTTGATTGGCTTGTGGATTACTCATCAAAATAGTGTAAGATGGTTTACATTGACTATGATAATTCTCACCCTGCAGCCACCTCGGTCAGTGTGCAGTGAGAGCTGCCCCCCAGGAACCCGTATGGCCAGAAGGAAGGGGGAACCCGTTTGCTGTTTTGACTGCATTTCTTGTTCTGAGGGAAAGATCAGCAACAAGACTGGTTGGTGTACATTTTTAAATAATGTAGTTTATCTTTAGGGATATATACATATGTGTCAACACATGCCCCTTTTTTTAGACTCAACAGAGTGCACCAGTTGTCCAGAGGACTTCTGGTCCAGCCCCCAGCATGACCACTGTGTTCCTAAGAGCATGGAGTTCCTCTCCTACCATGAGCCCTTGGGTATCTCTCTAACAACTGCCTCATTGCTTGGCACACTTATCTGCAGTATTGTCCTGGGAATCTTCACCTGTCATCACAGCACTCCCATGGTACGCGCTAACAACTCAGAACTCAGCTTCCTGCTCTTGTTGTCACTCAAGCTATGCTTCTTGTGCTCACTGCTGTTCATTGGCCGTCCCAGGCTATGGACATGCCAACTGAGGCATGCAGCATTTGGGATCAGCTTTGTTCTCTGTGTCTCATGTATCCTGGTGAAAACCATGGTGGTGCTGGCTGTTTTCAAGGCTTCCAAACCTGGAGGTGGAGCCAGTCTGAAGTGGTTTGGGGCTGTGCAGCAGAGAGGGACAGTTCTGGCTCTTACTTCCATCCAAGCAGCGATCTGCACAGCCTGGCTTGTCTCTTCCTCACCAGCTCCTCATAAAAACACACAATATCACAATGACAAGATAGTCTATGAATGTGCGGTAGGGTCCACAGTTGGGTTTGCAGTGTTACTAGGCTATATTGGCTTTCTAGCTATCCTCAGCTTCCTCTTAGCATTCCTGGCAAGGAATCTTCCAGACAACTTCAATGAGGCCAAGCTCATCACTTTCAGCATGCTGATCTTCTGTGCCGTGTGGGTGGCCTTTATCCCTGCTTATATCAACTCCCCAGGAAAATATGCAGATGCAGTGGAGGTGTTTGCCATCCTGGCCTCCAGTTTTGGCCTCTTGGTTGCACTGTTTGGACCAAAGTGTTACATAATCCTGCTGAAACCTGAGAGAAACACTAAGAAAGCTATCATGGGTCGAGGTACCACCAAAACATAAAAGCAGCATTTCAATACATCAATAAATCTTCTTTCCTTTACTCAGCACTGATCTGCTCATGAATGACATACAACTAATGTTTACCTTACATTACAGGCATTTAGGAGACGCTGTTATCCAATGCGACTTACAATAAGTGCATTCAACATAGGTAGGCAAGAAAACTACTAGTCACTAGAAATCGTAAGTGCATTTCCTTCCTAAACAACCAACTAAGAGCATAACTAGCACTAAGGTAAAAGTGCAACAAGTTAGCTACCTACTTTTCTTAAACAAATGAGAAAAATAAGAAAATCAAATGAGCAAGATCCAATAAACAAGAGCTCACACAAATAATTGATGACAAATAGGCAAGGCTAAGAGGAAGGGTCAGGGTAGTGTTTCCTGAAGAGGTGGGTTTTCAACCTGCGGCGAAAGATGGGCAGCGACTCAGCTGTCCTAACACCAGTGGGGAGGTCATTCCACCACTGTGGGGCCAGGACAGATCGGCCGCAGGGGCCTCTGAGCGACGGGGCAACCTTAAAGTATATAGGAATGGAGAACGGAGTAGAGAATATAGTAGAGAACGGAGAAGGGTAGTTGTGTGGGAGAACTTGGGGCGGTTGAACACCAGACAAGCTGCAGCTTTCTGAACAAGCTCCAGAGGTCTGATGGCAGACGCCGGGGCACCAGCAAGGAGGGAGTTGCAGTAGTCCAAGCGGGAGATGACAAGAGCCTGGATGAGCACCTGTGCTGCCTTGTCAGTGAGGACATCCTCCTGATGTTGTAGACAAGGGCTCTGCAGGAGCGTGTCACTGATGCAATGTTTGCCGAGGACAGTTGGTCATCCAGGGTTACACCCAGATTCCTCGCAGTCCGAGTTGACGTCACCACAGCATTATCAATGGTGATGGCCAGGTCTCGGTGCGGACAGCCCTTCCCCGGGAGGAACACCAGCTCAGTCTTGTCCAGGTTGAGCTTCAGGTGGTGCATCGACATCCATTCCGAGATGTCAGCCAGGGAAATGACAGGATCAGCTGGGTATCATCTGCATAGCAGTGGTAGGAAAAGTTGTGGGAGTGGATAACGGAACCAAGAGATGTTGTGTAGAGGGAAAAAAGAAGAGGACCCAGAACCGAGCCTTGTGGAACCCCAGTAGTGAGCCTGCGTGGTTCTGACACAGACCCTCTCAGCGTCACCTGGTAGGAGCGATCCGTCAGGTAGGATGCAAACATGGGAGCGCGCAGAGCCTGAGACACCCATCCCCTCAAGGGTGCAGTGGAGGATCTGGTGGTTCACTGTGTCAAACGCTGCAGACAGGTCCAGGAGTATCAAGACAGAGGAGAGGGAGTTTGCTCTAGTGACTGTCACTGCAGTTGATTGAAGACAGCACATAGTTCTTGACCTCAGAGGGGTCAAGTGTTGGTTTCTTCAGAAGGGGGGTGACTCTGGCAGTCTTGAAAGCAGAAGGAAAGCATCCAGACATCAGAGATGTGTTGATGAGGTGGGTCAGGAAGGGAAGGAGTTCAGGTGCAGTAGACTGCAGCAGAGGTGATGGGACCGGGTCAAGGGAGCATGTGGTGGGGTGGCTAGATGTAACAAGGTGAAGGACCTCGTTTGGGGAGAGGGGAGAAAAATGGGATAGGGAGGAAGGTGGAGAGGGTGGTAGAGAGGGATGGGTGGAAGGCAGACAGGTGTGGTTGGTGCGCAGGGGGGTAAGGGAAGGAGGATCGGATATTGTTAACCTTCTTGTCAAAGAAGTTGTCAAAATCGTCAGGGCAGAGGGAGGAGGGGGTGGGGGTTGGAGGAGAGAAGAGAAAGTTTCAAAGAGTTTTTTAGGGTTGGAAGCAGAAGTTTGAATTTTAGTGCAGAAGAAAGCAGCTTTAGCAGCAGATAGAGAGGAGGAAAAAGTGGAAAGGAGAGATTGGAAGGTAAGAAGGTCCTCCGGGAGTTTGCCATTTCTCCATTTGCGCTCAGCCACTCTCAGGCTTCGTCTCTCAGTACACATTGAGTCCGACAACCAAGGGGCAGGTGGAATTTGGCGTGCAGGCCTGGAGGTGAGGAGACAGAGATTGTCCAGAGAAGAGGACAGAGTAGAGAAAAGATCAGTGGCAGTATCAGGGGATAGAAGAGAAAAAGATTCAGGGTCAGGGAAAGCAGAGATAACAGAAGAGGAAAGATCAGTGGGGGAGAGCAAGCGGAGATTGCGACGAGAAGAAACCATGTGGGTAGGGGGGATGTGAGGGGGGAGGGGAGAAAGAGTGTAGGACATGAAGTAGTGGTCAGAGAGATGAAGAGGAGTGACGGAGAGGTTGGCAGTAGAACAGTGTCTGGTGAAGATTAGGTCCAGTTGATTGCCAGCCTTGTGGGTAGGAGGAGATGGGGAGAGGGCTAGGTTGAAGGAGGCGAGGAACGAAAGAAGAGGGTCAAGCTTCTCAGTCTGGATGTTGAAGTCACCGAGAAGGATGAGTCCAGAGCCATCGTCAGGGAAGTGGGAGACTAGTGTGTCGAGCTCCTCCAGGAAGTCACCAGAAGGGCCTGGTGGGCGATAAACAACCGTGATGGTGAGCTTGACTGTAGTGATGGGCAAAAAAGAACGAACAAATCTTTTTGAACGAATCTTTTTAGTGTCCGGTACGTACCGGGTTAGCAAATCGAACGGACCGACTCCTCATGAATCCCTACTCACACTGCCCACGCCCACTTACGTTGCCTGCTATGAGAGACTGAGCGGCTGCTCTGAGCTGCTCGCAAACCGTTCAGCCTCTATCGGACTTCTCGGACATCTGCTCTCTAGGTTCGCGAGATGTCCGATGTCCGAGAAGTCCGATAGAGGCTGAACGGTTCATCAGCTCTCTCGTTCATCTGCTCTCGTTCTCGAACCGTTCGGTCTCTAACGACTTCTCGGACATCTCGGACAGTAAAACGTAAACTAAATCACAGGTTAATGATAATATTTTTAGTATTTACACAGAGTATTGCTATTGATTTCATTTTATTTTGGGTGCTCTTGACTTTCTTTTTCTAATAGAGACAGTTTTGTTGACCAATGTTAAATAGCTTATAGTTTACCCAATTACCAGTTAATTTATTAGATAGACAGAATAGATCGCTACATTACTCGTGATCGTGAAAAAGGTCAATGTAATAATGTAGCGATCTATTCTGCACACATTGACAACAGTTTTTGTTGTTTAAGATGTTTAATAAATTAACTGGTAATTGGGTAAACTATAAGCCATTTAACATTGAACGAGATGGACAGAGAGGGCGATGTCCGAGCGCCAAACAAGTAATTTAACAGCGACTTCACCGGTGATTTGACTTTTTTTCTCTGCAGATGCAGAAAGTTCAGTGCAAGCCATTCTAGTTCAATAATCCGATTTAGATTGGAGGAATTAAAGAAAAAAATGTAACGTTATACAGTTGCAAACGTCTTTATTAAAATGGCACACATAAAAAAATATAAAAACAAACAATGAAATAAATATAAGCATGTCTGCTCACTGCAGGGCATGACCAAATATAACAATCAAAGTGTCACAGTGACAAGGGCCTTAATATAAAACAAAAGAAACAAACCAAGTTGTAAACATATAACAAATATAAATACAAATATAAAAAAGAATAAAAACTCGAAAGGTTCGATTCATTTACATGTATCAACTCGAAGGAATCGATTCTTTGAAAAGATTCGGTCCACCCATCACTACTTGACTGGATGAGAAACAGTGACAGCATGAAATTCAAAAGGAGGAAGGAGAGAATTGTGAGAGAGAAAAAAAAAAAAAGTGTATTTCCATTTGCTGGAAATTAGCAGGCCAGTACCACCGCCTCACCTCGCAGCTCTGGGAGTGTGAGAGAAAGAGTACACATCTGACAGAGCAGCGGGCATGGCAGTGTTTTCTGGGGTGATCCAAGTCTCAGTTAGAGCAAGAAAGTTGAGGGAGAGCAAGGATGGGTAGCCTGAGATGAACTCAGCTTTCGGCACAGCCGACTGGCTGTTCCAAAGCCCCCCTGCCACCACTTGCTCAACACGAGTTGAGAGAGTAGGATAGATGAGATTAGTGGGGTCGCACCGTCTGGGTGTGACCCAGCGTCTGTGCGACCACCAAAAACAGGAGAGGACAGGAATAGGAAGCAAACACACAATACACTGATACGGTTTATGAAAAGAAGAAGCACCTAATCTTCGAAGGCCGTTCTTTGAAGAAGTCGGGCTTGAAAAAGTCACCTGTTGCCTTTGTTTGCCTAGCCTTCGTTTGCTTGACGCTTTCAAAGCAGCAGTGATTTAAGACTGCTTCCACTGATTGCTAATTGTCTGCCAGGAGTGCAGGCCCCTCCCAGACAATTAGCAAGGCAATTGGCCTAGCTTGGGTGAAACTACCTTCAATAGGGGCTATGACACAAAGAGAAACTCACCAACTAGCAGCTAACAATAGACTAATGATTAAGCACTAATACTTAAGCAATCAAAGTACAGCTAATAGCAACCTGGTAAGCAAGAAAAATATACTCAGACTATTCTAGATGAGTCAAGTAGTTCAGAATCCCTCCAGAAGTTAAATACACACTGTGTGCTCCTTGAGGAGCACATACATTCTTAAATGAAGAGCAGAGACCAGGTACAATACAAGGTAAACTTTGAGACTTAATCACTTTTAGTAAGTAAGAAAATAGAAAAATTGTGGTTTTTTGTCGGGCACAAAATAAAAATGACCAGCAACAAAAGACCAGCTCAACTGCCTGTGATGGTACTCACCAGGGGCCTCATTTATAAAACTTTGCGTAGAACATTGCATCCGCCCAAACCTCAGAATCCACTAACGCAAGAAAAAATTCAGATTTATAAAACCGTGCGGTACACACCTGTACGCAGTTTTCTCTTTATAAATACCCACCTGCGGTGAATTGTGCGGCCGTGTACTCCTCCCAGTGTCCGTCCACTACTCCTCATAGTGTCGTCCCACAATCAACCATAAATGTTCAATGCTAAATAGGTCATGAATATGCCGACGTTGTTAAGGAGCCTTTGTTGACTATCAATGAGGGAAAGACTGAGAGACACCAGCTGTAAGAAAGCCGAAATTTGCGGAGTGCGAGATCGAGGCGCTCATCACTGAGGTTGAGCGCCGTAAAGGTGTAGCTACTGTCTGGGGGCTCAGTAGAGGATCTGGGCCACATTGTGGAGAACCGCTCAAGCTCTAATAATCCGGCACACCTTAATAATAACAGAAATAAACTTTTGTTATATAGCACTTTTCAAAACAAAGTTACAAAGTGCTTTAGATGACAAAATAAAAAATGGGACACAAACACAAACACATAACAGTTTAAAAGTTACACAACATTGAGCATTAGGAGCTACATATGAAAGAGTAAAATATGCTTAGCCCCTTAGTTGTATTTTTGACCCCTCTGTTTAAGCTTTATGTACCTATAGACAAATATTTTCATTGGTGTATGTTGGGGCGTCCATAGTAGCCCACTGAAACGGAGCGGAGATCGATAGACAGACAGACACGCCGCTTAGTTCGGTTTCTCAGCCTGCTTGCTTTTCATGGTGGTAAATACAATTTACAGCCCTAATTCCATTTCCCCCGTTGGGGAGAGAGAGATAGAGAGAGAGAGAGGTTAGAGGGAGAGAGAGAGAGGCAAGCCGCAAACTGCTGTTTCTACTCCTCCCCCTGCTGATTTTGACAGAATCGGTATCGTTCATAAATTCTCTCAGTGCTCCGTTCTTATGTGAGTCTCTGATTAATAAATGTATTCTTTGATTTTGAACAGTAGCATTATGTTGTTGTTATTTAGCCTTTCTGAGGCTATTGCATGGTTAGATCAATAAGTTTTATTTCACTTCATCCTGGCGCCGCCCGGTAAAATAATGAATACAATAAGAGTTAAGAGAATGCCTTTTATAAAAATAGGTTTTAAGTAGTGACTTAACAGATACAACAGACCACAAACCCTGTGAAAGCACACTTTAAAACTATGTTTTTAAGAGGACTGAGCTTTATTTTGTGATCTTTCCATCGGGCGTCGCTGATACCCGTGTCTGAAAAACCTTGCGGTAAGCTAGTAGATGTGCGTACATTTTACCGCATAGAATTTTTCTATAAATCCGGACGTTTGCGGTAAAATATGCGTACGCACATTTCACGCCCCTTAACGCCACTTTTTTGTGCGCAGCAACCTTTATAAATGAGGCCCCAGGACAGGGAAGGACAGTCACCGGAATGGGGAAACGGGGAAGCTTCTCACAGGGATCAACCCGCCTAGAGGGTCACACAAAGTGTAGGGATGCTACCTCAGTTGTTACCAGGATTGCCAGAATGCACAACCGGGGGTCAGGAACCAGAAAACCCATGGCTGAACTACCCAAAGTGCTCAGGTGTTATGCGCTACCCCTCTTGATTTGGCATGATCTAGATTCAGATGAGGCTGCCTCTTAGTGGACAGTTTTTAAAATATTGAGCAATAAGCATCAAGTGACATTTTTCTCCAAAATGGATATACACTACATCGCCTTCTAATTATTGTGGATTCAGCCACACCCATTGCTGACAGGTGTATAAAAATCAAACAGACAGCCATGCAATCTCCATAGACAAACATTGGAATGGACTGTACTGAAGAGCTCAGTGACTTTCAACTTGGCACCGTCATAGGTTGCAACCTTTCCAACAAGTCAGTTTGTCAAAGAGGCAACCAGGTAGAATTTGGAGTGTATGACTCAAACTCAATCACTGGGTTGTAATTAGGGTTCAAACCCCAAACGGGTAGAACCCTATTGAGTTTGTGCCGGTTTATTAGGGTTCAACCCTATTGTTTTTCTGTTGGTGTATTATTCCTATGCTGCGGCTCAAATTGCCATGAGCTGGGATGAGTTAAAACCATGAAACTTGTCCCAATAACCGGACATGATGTGCAAATGCTTCCCAAGAAACATGAGTCCAGATGGTGGGACTAATGAAGGCCCATTTTGGAAAGGCCACGCCCCTCACACCGTGGCTCTGATTGAAATTTGACATACAAGTCCAGCTCAATGTGCTCTCCAAAAAAGCCTCAAGAACCATGTCCGCCTGACTAGATTTCCGCCATTTTGAATTTTTTGAAAAACACATTTTTGACATCTCCTGAACCGTAGGTCCGATTGCTACCAAATTTTCTGTGGATCATTATTGGAGGAGCAGTGGGCAGCCCTCTACGTTGGTGCCTTGGGACTAACGGCTCCAGGTGTTGAGTCCACGTCGTGGTCAGGGACTGGACAGGAGATAACAATCTTCTTGCAGGTTTTTTTCCAATTTTCCAATCCTTATTGTGGAAGAGCACCCCATGTGAGCATGGGGAGAACAGAACCCAGGATCTTCTTGCTGTGAGGCACCAGTGTAAGCACTGCGCCACCGTGCCACTAAAAGGGTAATAAACTAGAATATATAAAAACTATTGGACTAAAAGGGAAAATAATATTAACCACCCCTTTGATTGCGAAGAATGGAACTAAGAAAGTATTTTCTTTTTGACCTGGCTGTGCACTTTACAAAAGGGCTTCAGTGTTGACGTTTGCAAAAATAATGAATGTAAAATATTATTCAAGTGCTTAAACTTGCGGTGAAGTTTCAACATCATTCACTATCAGGAAACTCACCCCAGATTGGCAGTTAATCAAAAATAATTTGAAATATACAATCTATACAAGACAGTACTGCAAATAACAACTGCATGTTAAAAAGCAGTAAACTTTTTTTGGTCTCTTCCTAGGCAGCAGTTGAATGCACTCTCCCAGAACTCAGTGAGTGTCTGGGAACCATGCAGCCACTTTATCAGGAGAGAGATCCAGCAGGAAATCTCTCAGACCTGGGATTGCTGAATGCCAAATCCAATGGTTCCAGCATAAAAAATGAACCTCAGCATCTTCGGGTCAGTTACCCAGGACTCACTGCCTAGCCACTGGTGAGGTGGAGAGGGCTGGCGCGCCAGCTCCTCCATTAGAATCCTCATGTCTCCAGAGGCTACAAAGGCCACCACAACCATGGCTATGCACCTGGAAAGACACGGATTAAAATTAACCTAAAATATTATGCTGAAAAGTAATTTCAGGGTGGATTTACATTGGTTTCAGCCTTTTAGTATTCCCGCCATCATAATGAACACAACCAGAATCAGTGATATAAACCCGCGAATAACATCAGCCACCTGTCGAATTCTGCTACGTGGGTGCATTTGATAGAAAGATTGCGAATATTCCACGCAGATGCCCTCTTTGCGCACTGCGTACAGAAAGCCTGCCATGGCCGTACAGCGCCGAACCAAGTCCATCCAAAGTGTTTCACCAGCTTGGCCAGAGCATCAGCCTGGAACTAGTCACTCGGAATGGTTCTGAAGAAGGTCGGGTACTGCTGCTTATCGCTTAGCATGCACAAGTGGCAAAGTGGCTCACCTGGCAAAACAATATTGTGCCATTTTTAAAAGAACAGCCATAGCATCATGACAGGGATATCTGGATTGTGCTAATTATCCAAACATATAACGTTCACCAGCAATCATAGACATTTACTTCCCGATATATCCCACCCCTTGACAGGTGCCATTGTAACGAGATAATCAATGTCATTCACTTCATCTGTCAGTGGTTTTAATGTTGTGGCTGATCGGTGTATATTCCTGCATCCTTAGAATAATCAGGCATGATAGTGCTACGTAAGAAAAAAGAAAAGGGAAAAGAGAGAGAGAGAGAAAAAGCTAACAAAAGCTCTGTAATATAAATTGGAGCAGGGACATTTATTGCTTCAGAAAGTAAGTAGTAAAATCTAAATTCTAAATCAACTGGAAAACAAAGTAAGGTAGACTGCTGTATTCGGAACCATTTGCAGATATGAAAGCTTTATGTGAGAAATTTTAAACTACTTGCATTCCTGCAAGCTGCGATGACTCAGAGTGCACTGTACAACCAAACTATAAAGGGTCATCAAGGGTCAGCAGAGTATTCACTGGAAGTTCAAACAATAGATGCAGGTTTTGTTAGAATGTTTGAAACAGACCTGTTGCAGTGGTAAGAACTTTTTTAGAAATATGGTTCTCCAACAACATCTTACAGTATTCTTTGATTTGATGTTAATAAACATCCAATCCAATATCCTGTTTGAGCTTGAGGGCTTGTGTGTGTGCATGTGTGTCTAACATCCAGCAGGGTAACCTGCCTTCCATGCATGTGTTTGTGAAATTGAATATATCTGCTATCTGGCCAGTTTCCAGCCAGGTACTGTATACCCTCAATCCAGAGACAGAGAAATGGCTTATTGTGCTACTACCACCTAGTGGACATCATTCAGTAAACCCAGTGAATGTGTGCTACTGAAGTCTAAATGCTCAGGGCTGATTTAAACCTCTGGTAAGTTTAAATAGGTCTGTGTAGGGCCACATACAGAGGGTTGTGGTTATCCTTAGGATATCGCATAGGATCTCCATATGATCTCCATATGGTCCTGCAGACATGAGTGGTTGTTAGCAGTTGTCTTTCAAAACTAGGTAAACAGATGGTTTACTGGTCAGTGCTATATGCAATATATCTGTCATGTATTTGTAACATGTATTTAATATACCCTTTATGATTCTTGTTAGTATGACATGATGAACTGTTTAAGTGCCTTGTGTGATTCAGGTCCTGGATGTATGCTTCATTAACTTTACTGTATGGATTGTGTTTAGGTAATAATGGACGGCCTGTCTTGTGAAGAGACAGAGGAAAGTCCTTCACCCATGTTCCTGATCAGAAGCACTCTCACAGAACAGATTCTTCAGACTAACTATTAGAATGACCTTATAGATGTTTAGAAACTAGCCCCTTTGTCCTCCCTTTGATTTATAATCTCTGTTCAGACGTTTCTCTGGCAGAGATCTGCATACCCTACCTTGTTTGTGTACCTCTCTCCTGAGCTCAGCTTTTTTTTATTAAATATACTTAAGTAAATCACGACTTGACTTGACTCTGAATCTTTAAACATTTTTATTGAACAAAAAGTGTACGCATTCTGCCATTTAAAAAACAAATAGAAACACCAAAGTCAGTTCCCCACTGACTGTCATACAACAGATTAGATCTCAAACATCAAAATTATTTACAAAATATATAATATGGTTTGTAGTTTACATTAGGTGAAATAGTTCCAAATGTAACCTTGGTGAAATATTATCCATACAAACATTAATCTTGACATGTTAATTTATTTGATATGAAATGTATATTAGGCCCTGCTCTGATGGGTGGTGAGGAAGATTCAATAATGACGTAAGTCGGCACAGGGTATGACATAATATTGCCTTTAAAATTAAGTGACAGGGCTTGGAAAGGGCTAAACAAAGGGGAGAAATCATGAGGGCATTTCTAGACACCTACCTGCTCGTGTGCATGATCTTGATATTGTCCTCTTCCTCTTTTTTCTCTCCTGTGTCCTCCTCCCTTTCCTCCTCTTGTCGGTTACAGGGACAGTTTCATCTTAATGGGATGCACAAGGCTGGGGATGTGGTTCTGGGTGGGTTGTTTGAGGTCCACTTCTTCTCTGTCTTCCCTGTGCTGTCTTTCACTGCAGAGCCACAGGAGCCCACCTGCCATGGGTGAGTCTGTCATAGATACAAGCAGAAAGCAGAGACTGGTGTAGATAAATCTCATTAGTCCAGTTTATTCAAGCTATTCAGAAATTACTATGAAATAATGATGTGATTTTTTTTGTGTCATGTTTTAAATATGACTTTTCAATGTATGAATTGAATCTATAGGTGCTTCTCCCAGTTGGAAATTTGACTGCATAAAGTATTACGTACTAATAAAATATAATTAAAAGTGAAAGTGTGAAACATAGCCCTAGTTCTGCACTGTTCCCACAGTGGCATTCATGTGGCATTCCTTCACAAGTATATATATTTATATAATAAAATAATGTATTTGTGTTAGTTTTGATATTCTAGGATTCAGGCAGGCTCAGACCATGGCCTTTGCTATCAATGAGATCAACAAGAACGCCAAGCTGCTACCTAATGTGACTCTGGGATACAGTCTCTATGATAACTGTGTAAAACTAGGAGTTGGGTTCCGTGCTGCGTTGTCATTGGCCAGTGGTCGAGAGGAGCAGTTTCTTTTGGACAAGAGCTGTGTAGGGTCCCCACCAGTGCTGGGGATTGTAGGTGATTCTTCCTCAACACGTTCTATTGCCATCTCCAGTGTCTTAGGTTTGTACAGAGTACCTATGGTAAGTTTTTCCCTTTTTACCATCAGACATTTCTTTTTGAGTAATATCAAAATAGAATAACAACCTATTTAGTTTACAGCTGAAAGGTCTTGTAAAGGCTTTTTACCATATGTTATGATGTTGTGGAAGAATAATTTGTATATTGTATGGCATGAACATATTAATGTATCTGACTCCTTGACTCATGTAATGAATATAATTGCTATGAAGCCTACAAAGTACTATAAAGAATGTAATAGGCAGTAGACCTGGAATGAATAACAGAATGCTCTTGCGGAATGTATTAGGAAAGTTGTGATTGTGAGGTTAAACCCGAAGGCTGGATCTGGATAGGCTGTCTTTGCTGTGGCTAAAGTAGGAGTCATGAATGCTTGGAAGGGGTGAATCCTGTTATCATACTTACCCAAGGACAACCTTGGTACTGAGTGTCTCAATGTGCCTTCTAGATAACCCTTGTATTTTGACTTTAAACAGAAGGGAGTTGTGTAACTAGAAGCTATAGAACATTACAGTCCTTTACATTACAGTCATATAAAGACCCTCTCTCATGCTGCATGAATAAATAATCACTCTGTACAGCAACTATTAGTGGCAACAGGCTTTCTTTGACTATGCACATGCTGTATCTTGCAGGTGAGTTACTTTGCCACATGTTCCTGCCTGAGTGACCGGCAACGGTTTCCATCCTTCTTTAGAACTATCCCAAGCGACGCCTTCCAGGTGAACCTCCATTAGCAAAACAAGAACTTAAAATATGTTGACATCAGTTAAACATTCCACAGGAAAGATATCAACTGAAATTGCAAAAAGCATTGCAACATGTCATTATTGGAGCTATGCTAGTTTCAAATGACACAGCTGAAAAGCAATGATTAAACAATGTCCAATGTTGGACCTGTATAGGAGATGTTCTACTGAAAGAATATTCCAGGCTGAACACTAATCCTTCAACTCTATCCAATTAGGTGCGTGCTATGCTCCAGATTCTAAAGCAGTTCGGCTGGACTTGGGCAGGCCTGCTGGTCAGTGATGATGACTATGGACTCCACGCTGCCCGATCCTTCCAATCTGACCTGGCTCAGTCTGGTGGGGGTTGTCTGGCCTACTCAGAGGTTCTGCCCTGGGGCAATGACCCACCTGAACTTAGAAGGATCGTTGGAGTAATGAGGAAATCCACAGCTCACGTGGTCATTGTGTTTGCACATGAGAGCCACATGATTCACCTCATGGAAGAGGTTCGGATTAAAATACTTAATTTGGGAATCCATAGTTTTAAAGAAGGTAAAATAAGCAATAACAGTTTGTTCCTCCAACTGAAAGAATGTATCTTTTTGCTTACAATAATATCAGTTCCATTTCTTGAATCAACCAAGTAAGTAAATAATTGACTATTTCATAGCTCTCATTGGATAAGAGGGCCATGATGGGGTTATAGAGTGAGCCCACTGAAACATCATTCTGGTTGTATTAACAGAATGACTTTCATTACTGTAATTCCACTATTATTGAATATACATTGATATAATGCGCAGAAAAACCCTGGATTATACCTGTGTTTACGTGTCTTTGATACTAGATACTATATGACTTCACACATTAGTGTTAACACATACATTTGGCATAATACATTCCACAGGTGGTGAAGCAGAATGTGACAGGTCTGCAGTGGATGGCCAGTGAAGCCTGGACAGCAGCTACTGTGCTCCAGACTCCCCGCCTAATGCCGTACCTGGGGGGCACTCTGGGTATTGCCATCCGTCGAGGAGAGATACCAGGGCTCAGGGACTTCCTATTAGGAATACGTCCTGACAATGACCCTGACAACAGCTATGGAAATAGCATAGTGAGAGTTCAACTTCACAATCTGAAATCACAACTATAGAATAATGCCATTATTTTTGTTAATATGGAATTTTTTAAAATATATTTACAAATTATCATGAGTATGCTTATTCTTCATCTAATTTCTTCAGGTGAGGCAGTTTTGGGAGCACACATTTCAGTGTAGATTCACACCACCTCCATCAGACTGGGTGGATGCTGGGGGAGGGCTGTGCACGGGACAGGAGGATCTGAGGAATGCAGAGCTTAGTATTTTGGATATGTCAGACCTCAGGCCAGAGTACAATGTGTACAAGGCTGTGTATGCCCTGGCTCATGCCCTCAATGACATGCTGCAGTGTGTCCCAGGTAGAGGGCCTTTCAGCAGGCAAGGCTGTGCCAGTTTGCAGAGATTAGAGCCATGGCAGGTGTGATATCAATTTACACTCCATCTGTTTATGTATCTAAATCCTATGTCATACCATTAGGTGCTTACTGATTACTAGAAGTTTATAGCATTTGAAATTGTTCATTAGGCAAACATTCAACAAAATATGCAACCATGAGATTGGTATTCTTCATATGCTTAGCAGCAGAATAAAAGTATTTCCTCTTCTGCTGTGTGGCATTGATTTATCGTATTGTTATTGTGGCAGACTGAGCTGTGGGCTTTTAACTGTGTTTGTCTTCCACTCAAGGAGGGACCCTCTCCCTCCAGAAAAGGAGAACAGAGGAGACAACAGAGAACACTGAATCGGCCTGTCCTGAAGAAGGCAGCAAAAAGTCAGCTCCTCAGCTGCGTCCTTTGGGACAATATTCTCTGTTGTCTCATCTGTTCTCCTTCTCTCCCTCCTCGGTGGGAAGAAAAACACAGCTAAAATGGTTCCTGGATGCAATTGGCCAATCGACCATAATTGGCCGCAGCTGGTAGCGGCTGCAGAGAGAACCACCCAACTAGTTTAAAGGGGAATTCCGGTACTTTTAAACCTGGGGCCTCATTACAGAATAATTTCCTAACTGCTTGTCCTATCTTAACTTAAATTTCAAAGATAGGAAAAATCCTATCTTCCTATTACAGAAGCAATTCCTAAACTCATGGCTGTATCCTATCCTATCTCAGACCTCATATCTTATCTTAACTTAAGAAATCCTAACTAGAAGTGTAAACTCGATTCTTCAATCGGCACTGTCATGTCTGTATCTGTGTTTAGAATGTACACGAGACTGCCAGTATCCTTGATTAGAATGTAATATCAACGGCTGTCTCACTTCAGCTGTCACTGGCTAGATATAATGGACAAGAAAAGATGGCCGTTCAATTTTAATATCGATGAGTCGGAGGCATTAATTGTGTCGGGGGAGGAGAGGAAACCCCACCTTTTTGGGAAGTTTTCACCCCAATTATCGGCCCAGGATAAAGATTAAAATAATATATTATAATAATATTAATATTATTTAATAACAATAATAATAACAATAACAATAACAGCTTGGGATTAATAAAGTACATCTATAAAGTACATCTATAATATATTCTAAATATTATTTATTAAAAATACATAATATTTTAGTGTTCATGTTGTTCCCCATCTTCATTGTCATTGCCATACAGACCTAACAACAGTGGTGCTGCCATTTTTGGTAGTTATTTTGAATTTAGGACAGGGTCTATGCCATCCTAACTTAGGATTCCTAACTTAGGAAATTCTTCAGTTAGGATGGTTCTGTAATAGCTAAATTCCTATCCTAAGATAAGATAGGATTTTTTCCTAAATGCAGTTAGGAAACATGTTTCTGTAATACCAAAAATCCTAAATGTCATCCTAAACTGAGATAAGATAGGATTTCAGACATAGGAAGTTTTTGTAATGAGGCCCCTGGGCTCTATTTGTACAAATTCGTCATTTATACTGCAAAATAGCCACAAAAGGTTTTGGAATTACTCCGTTAGATCGCCTCAGTTGGCATTCGCAAAACGGGCTGCTATGGCTGCAATGTAATCCGCAGGGGCAAGTACACTGATCAAAGTACGTCCACTAAAAGTGCTTGTTTTTGCCACTGACAGGCTCAGGTTGTTAGTCGTGTGTCTGACAAGTGTCTGATAACATTACAGAAAGGATCGCTACGGAGATAGACCTTTTTTTTTAACCAGAAACCTTTGTTTAACCTCTTCATGCAACTACTCACCTCATCTTTCAGATTTCAGAGCGAGACTTCTCCTTGAGCGAGACTTCTGTTTCTGGTTAAAAAAAGGTCTATCTCTGTAGGGATCCTTTCCATTATGTTGTCAGACACTGTTACTTTGATAACAAATTTGTACAAATAGAGCCCAGGTTTAAAAATACCGGAATTGCCCTTTAAGTCTCTCCTGCATCCAGCCCACAATGTCTTTGTCTTTCCTCTAGCTTGTGTATTACTTGGAAAGGATCAACTTCACCACAGCATTCGGTGATCAAGTGTCATTTGATGAGAATGGTGATGCCTTACCAATCTATGATGTCATGAACTGGCTGTGGCTCCCAGATGGAAGCACAAAGGTTCAGAACGTGGGTGTGGTTAAGAAGTCAGCCTCCACAGGTGAAGAGCTCACACTTGATGATGACAAAATCTTCTGGAATTTTGAATCCAAAAAGGTCACTTCTGCTTATTCAGCTACCTGTTTTTTGGCCTGTAGAGACCTCATCATAATGGTGTAAGATGGTGTAGATTGACTATGATAACTATTCTTACTCTCACTGTAGCCCCCTCAGTCAGTGTGCAGTGAGAGCTGCCCCCGAGGTACCCGCATGGCCAGAAGGAAGGGGGAACCCGTTTGCTGTTTTGACTGCATCCCTTGTTCTGAGGGAAAAATCAGCAATGAGACTGGTTGGTATATATTATGAAAAAGTATAGTTACTCTTTAGGGATATACTGCACATATGTATCTCTAACACCTCCCCCTCTTTGTAAGACTCAATAGAGTGCACCAGTTGTCCAGTGGACTTCTGGTCCAGCCCCCAGCGTGACCACTGTGTTCCTAAGAGCATCGAGTTCCTCTCCTACCATGAGCCCTTGGGTATCTCTCTGACAACTGCCTCATTGCTTGGCACACTTATCTGCATTATTGTCATGGGAATCTTCACCTATCATCGCACCACACCCATGGTACGCGCCAACAACTCAGAAGTCAGTTTCCAGCTCTTGCTGTCGCTCAAACTATGCTTCTTGTGCTCACTGCTGTTCATTGGCCGACCCAGGCTATGGACATGCCAGCTGAGGCATGCAGCATTTGGCATCAGCTTTGTTCTCAGTGTCTCATGTATCCTGGTGAAAACCATGGTGGTGCTGGCTGTGTTCAAGGCTTCCAAACCTGGGGGTGGAGCCAGTCTGAAGTGGTTTGGTGCTGTGCAGCAGAGAGGGACAGTTCTGGCTCTTACTTCCATCCAAGCAGCGATCTGCACAGCCTGGCTTGTCTCTTCCTCACCAGCTCCTCATAAAAACACACAATACCACACTGACAAGATAGTCTATGAGTGTGTGGTAGGGTCAACAGTTGGGTTTGCAGTGTTACTGGGCTATATTGGCTTTCTAGCTATCCTCAGCTTCCTCTTAGCATTCCTGGCAAGGAATCTTCCCGACAACTTCAACGAGGCGAAGCTCATCACTTTCAGTATGCTGATCTTCTGTGCTGTGTGGGTGGCCTTTATCCCTGCTTATATCAACTCCCCAGGAAAATATGCAGATGCAGTGGAGGTGTTTGCCATCCTGGCCTCCAGTTTTGGCCTCTTGGTTGCACTGTTTGGACCAAAGTGTTACATAATCCTGCTGAAACCTGAGAGAAACACTAAGAAAGCTATCATGGGTCGAGACACCAGTAAAATATAAAAGCAGCACTTCACTGTATCAAATCTTCTAATGTCTGTTTTCTCTGCACTGATCTGCTCATGATTGACTTACATGCAATGACATGCAATCACACTCATTTTAGAACATGAAAACAAAACAATGCTCTTGTAACTTCAAAACCATTTTGATGCCAGATTAAAATCTGCAACACAATTAACGACAAGAATGCATTATTATGAGAGGTTGGTGAAAAATTGATTCCGCCCTCCTATTGCTTATTTTTGCCTGATCATATGCTCTTAGAAGTTATTCCCTCACTTCCAGGAACATTAATATTATCATTATATTGTTTCTTATTATAATAATCATCATTTATATAGCACTTATCTAAAAACAGTATTTATATAGTGCTGTATATAATAATGAAGGAATAACACAAAACAAATGAAAAATAAATACATTATAAATAAGTAATAAATAATACATGGGTCCAAAATAATTCAACAGATAAACAAGTAAAAAAGAAAAATGACCCAAAGAATAAGAATCTGAGTAAGAAGTAAATAAAATACTATAATCGTTAGTTATTGTAAAGACCACCCATAATTTCAGATTTACTAGTTAAGCTGTAAAAAGTTGTAAGACATCCACAAATGAATATTGTAGAGGCAGTTATTTACAGTGCCAAGGCTGTTTGGATTGTCAGGTTTCAGTGAGAGATATCCTATTATATATTAAATTAAACTGTATGTAAAAATTTTTGGTTTGGTGGACTTGAAGGTAAGCCAGCTCTCTCTGATTCACAATATGATTTTACTCTTAGTACTGACATTTCAGCTAAACCAGGATCAAGCGATAATATAATGCCAGTAGCTTGCAATAGCTAATGTGTTGCATTTGGAGTGTAAACAGGTAGAGAAGAGAAGCACATAGAATTGTGAGAAACACATCGAATATATACAAGCATATATAAAGAATTCTGTACAAAAATGAATTTAAAAACTTTGACACCTCATTGTTCATATTTTTTAATCTATTGTACATTGTCTATGAGGTGCTTTATGATTGTGTCTTTCTTTGTATACAGTGTCTGACCCCATGTTAGCATTCTATTTTAACAATGTGACTGTAAAACTACAATTCCCAAGAGGAAGTGCTCCACATAGGGCGTGCACCAGTGTTTCTCATACATCTGATTAAGTGAATGGGATGGAAAGCTATACATTATTTCCGATCCATTGTTTGCTCTGTTGAAGGTCACTTGACCAAAACCTTAGCTCTCAAGTTAAAGTGAAAGACTGCATTGACTTAAGTGTGCAGATATTTTTCTTTTGTTTCCAAAGACTATATTAATATCCAGCACCTTAACTAAAATTTAGTAGCCACTGAAGGGCCCCATTTTGTATCAAGCCTGCATTTGTATTATATTTACTATTTAATTAAGATTGAGCGCCAATGGTTGTCAACAGATTTTCAGCAGAGGCCTGGTATATTTAAATGATTAATCATTTTTTAAATGTAAATAATGACAACAAAAAACATTTGCATTGTCATATCATCTTGTATGTATATTCTAATTTATGTAATGGTCAAATACAATTGATTAAAAATAAGACAATCACGTAATATATCAGTAGGAGATCCACAAAATATATATAATAAAAGAGGAGCACTCACATATTTACACTTATAGAATATGTAATCTAGTCTTTACATCAATTACATACAATTTATTGACTATGTTATATTTGTACACCATCAACTCTGTTGCACTATTTTCAAACTTCAGAGGCCATTTGAGGGACTTTTACTCATTAGATGTTTCTTGGTGTTTTTCTCTGGCCTAAATAATATGATAAAGCACTTTTGAGCAAATATACATAGGATTAGTGCAAAACTGGACGCCAGAATGGCAAATATCTCCACAGCTACAGTGAACTTCCCAGGGGAGCTGACATAAGCTGGGATAAACGTGATCCAGACAGCACAGAATATCAGCATGCTGAAGGTTATGAGTTTGGCTTCATTAAAATTATCAGGTAGTTTCCGAGCTAGAACAGCTAACACAAAGCAAAAGACAGCCAGGAGTCCTATGTAACCAAGCACAGCCCAGAACCCTATCGTTGAGCCTAATGCACATTCCAAAATTATTCTCTCCTTGTATGTGGTTAGGTTTTTAATGGGGAAAGGGGGATTCAGAACCAACCAAAGAGTACATATCAAAGCTTGAATAAACGTGAAAGACACCACAGTCATTCTTTGCTGAGGAGGGCCAAACCATTTCACAACATTACTACCCGGAAGGGTAGCCCTGAAGGCCATTAAAACCACTATAGTTTTCCCAAGAACACAAGATATGCAGAGGACAAAGGTGATCCCGAATGCTGTGTGGCGCAGCATACAAGACCAGTCAGAAGGTGGGCCAATGAAGGTTAAGGAACATAGGAAACATAGAGTTAGGGAAAAGAGCAACAGAAAACTCAGCTCAGAGTTGTTGGCCCTGACAATTGCAGATGCCCTGTGACGGAAGAACACAGCTGCTGTGACAACGGCCAGGCAGGCACCACCAACTGAGAATGTAGCCAAGATGATTCCTAGGACCTCATGGAAGGAGAGAAACTCGACAGGCTTGGGCAAACACAAGTCTTTGTCTGCATTGGGCCAGAATTCCTCAGGGCAAGGGAAACAGTCTGGGGAGTCTGAGGAGAACAATCAGAATTTCATCAGGGTTTTATTCGTCTTAGTTTTTAGCTTATATTGAGTGTTTATCACATTTATGTTACCTGTACTGTTGCTAATCTCTCCTTCAGGACATGGTATACAGTCATAGCAGCAGACAGGTTTTCCTTTCTGCAGCATCTTACGAGTTCCTGGAGGACAGCTCTCACTGCACACTGACACAGGCACCTGGCACATACACATAGGGAAACCCACATAGATATGTATATACTATACAGTTCTTAGAATATCATAAAATTACCTCATTTTAGAACAGAATATGTTAAATGATTGACTTCAGGCTCCCTACCTGTGTACCTCCCTGTGCCCAGGTGAGGTTCCTGTTCATACGGAACTCCTGGCCAGCTGGAAGAGATGCATCATAGTACCCTACTGTCACAAACTCAATGCTGCCAGTCTCACTTCTCTGCCAGTTAACAAGCTCATAAGTGGCCACAGGATCCCCGTTGGCGTCAAATGAGACCTGGTAACCATTACGAGAGAAATTAACCCTCTTCAGCTGACCCAGAACCTGCATGATGAAGTGGAGGAAGAGACAGTGAGGGAACAGGGTGGGGGTTGTGGTAGAGGTGGAAAATTGTCCATTCTGTATAATCAAAAGTAAATTGTATTTGCATTAGGGCCTTCATTTATTCAGTTTGATGTACCTGTGTGGGCTCTATCTTGGTGAATCTGTCACATTGAGGTGCAGAGTTTCTCTGCTTACACACCACATTGTGCATGGCATGTGCTATTGCATAAACAGCCTTATACACCATGTTAGTGATTCTAAGCTGAGATGTGTCAGTGTATGGGCTCTGGAGCTTCTGCATATCTTCAGTTCCATCACACACTCTCTCCCCTGCCCCAGCACCTACATTAAAGACACAGAGAGACAGTGATATGTTTCTTCTATTTTTCTTATTTTAACAATGCTAATATCATGAAATCTCTTGTTTAGACATTGTTTTTACCCATTTTATTCTTTCTGAATTTGCCTCATTTTATGTTTTTTTTTCTCTTCATAATCACTGTTTTAGTTAATATCTGGCATTATTATGGTTTAGATTATTTTCTGTTATTCACTTGTGTTTCATTTTTTGTGCAGCAATCTGTTTTTAAAATTGTAATATAATTAATTAATATATCATCAATTCAAGTTAAACAACATGGATCAGTCATGGAGCATAATCATAATAATCAATCAACATTTATAAAAGTTAATAATCACATTTATGAAAGTGAGGGATGGGGATGTGCAAAACTAATTCATGTAAAATATTATCCATACACTTATATTATTAAGTGCTTCAACTTGCAGTGATTGATCATAATTTCAGGAATTGTGATTAATCAGAGAGCAGCACCTCCACTATATCATGTGACACATTTTCCTCTCACTTAAGAAATTATATGAGTGGACATGTAATTAAGAAATTACATGAGTGGACCTGAGTTATGAACACATCATATGGACATCATTCACTATCAGCGAATTCACCCCAGATTGGTAGATTATCAAAAAGAAAGAAAATTGAACTGCCCAATCTTATCAAGACAATACTGTAAGCAACAACTGCATGTTAAAAAGCAATACAACTGTCTCACTTCTTCCTAGGCGGCAGTTGAATGCATCCTCCCAGAACTCAGTGAGCAGCTGGGAACCAGCCACTTTATCAGGAGAGAGATCCAGCAGGAAATCTCTCAGGCCTGGGATGACAGATTGCTGAATGCCAAATCCAATGGTTCCAGTACAAAAAGTGAACTTCAGCATCTCCGGGTCGGTTACCCAGGACTCACTGCCTATCCACTGGCGAGGTGGAGAAGGCTGGCGCGCCAGCTCTTCCAGTAGGATCCTCATGTCTCCAGAGGCTACAAAGGCCACCACAACCATGGCTGTGGACCTGAAAGGAGACGAATACAAATACACCTACAATCTTAGAATGGAATGTAACTTCAGGGTAGATTTACAACGGTTTTAGTGTTTTAGTTTGTGGAATATAGGCTATCAGCGCCATCATAATGAACACAACCAGAATCAGTGATATAAACCTGCGGATAACATCAGCCACTCGTCGAATTCTGCTGCGTGGGTGCGCTCGAAAGACAGATTCCGAATATTCCACGCAGATGCCCTCTTTGTGCGCTGCGTACAGAAAGCCCGCCATGCCGTTATTCCCATAGTCCGAGTCAGACCGTACAGCGCCGATCCAAGTCCATCCAAAGTGTTTCACCAGCTTGACCAGAGCATCCGCCTGGAACTGGTCACTCGGGATGGTTCTGAAGAAGGTCGGGTACTGCTGCTTATCGGACAAGCATGCACAAGTGGCAAAGTGGCTCACCTGGGAAAACAATATAATGCAATTCTTTAACATAACAGCCACATAATTGGGGACGAGGGATATAAGGACTGTGTTAATTATCCAAACACATGAAGATCGCCAGCAATCATAGACATTTACTTGTGGAATGCCAAAGGGCCCGATGATGCGCGACGTGCTGATGGATGGCGTGGATCCAGATTCACCGACAATAGCCGTTACTGTACCAGATTGCGAGCAGTTTTCGCCGGTGTAAAACACCGACTGCAAGCCATTAGTCAGCTGAAACGCCGCGTGCACAGCCACGGGAACTGAAGCGCACGAGTCATGGATTTGGTAACCGAGTCGGATGCCCGGCAGCAGCTCAGTGCTGTTGTTGATCTCCTCGATGGCGAACACCATTGCGCGCGAGAAACGCAGTTCACGGAAGTGCAGGCTGCACACAGAGAGGCACATGAATAATTTTACAGTTTAAGAAAATTTCACAAGCAATCAACAACTTTAACTAATAACAGACATTCAATATATAATACAACTGCAATTCTTACATCGTATTAGGATAGTTTAATTGTGATTGTTGAACTGGGCCCTCCACAACTCTTGTAAATAGTTTGGAATGGTCTACAAAAATTTTATGTTTACGACCAGCATGCAAGCACATAATAAAAACACATTTCTACCGCTGCACAGCCTCACTTCCTCTTATGCCCCACTTCTTTTCAAGCTTACTAACCTCCCTGTGCACCTTAGGGGCTCAGGTATGCTGGTGTAGTTATGCTTCACTGTGTGCATGTAGTAGTGTATGGAGAAAAGACCTCCAATAACGTAGTCACCATCCATTGAGAATGCAGGTTGACGAGGGGTACCCTGGAGCTTACATTTGACAGAGTGAATAGGAGCCCCTGTCACAGATGAAGCCCCAGTCCTGACCCCAGTACCAGTCATAACCTCTGTAAGCCTAGTCTCTTGTTTCAGGCCATCATCAGACCCATTCAAGGCAAGAGGTGAGTGCAGCACAACCAAACTCAGAGCCACACTTGTTCCAAGAAAAACAGTTGAGGAAGTCCCCATCCCTGAAGTGTGTGCATGTGTGGATAAAGCAGCTCTCACAGGTCAGACTGCCTTCCCACTGGGTTATATAGCTTTACACACAGGTACTTCCCTTCTTTTACTGTACGTCAGCTCACTATACATTAGAGAGAAGTCTTTTAGGACTTTTAGGACTATGGTTTATAGGCTTATACCATATCATAAGAGATGGAATAGTGAGTCAGTTAAATTAATAAATAAATTCATGAAAAATAGTTTTCAGTCAGTGTGTGAGAAGTAGTAGTATTAGTGGTTTTAAAAGCAATTGTTTTCATAGTCTATATCAATTTGTGATTATGCATGCTTAATCATGCTTAATAAAAAAGGAATAGAAAGTGTAAACTAAAAAAACACTTCATTGACTTAAGTGTGCAAATATTTTTCTTTTGTTTCCTAAGACTCTATTACCCAAAACCTTAACAAGAATTTTCTGCCCAGGTCAGTCTTCCCTTGATCGTAAACAGAAAAATGAATTTGTCATGAACATGATCATTAACTCATATTCACAAGTAGCCATTGAAGGGCTCCGACATTTTGTATATACCCTGCATTTGTACCATATAGTTTACTATTATTTGACTAATTTTTGACTATTATTTGACCTGTTTTTTTATGAATAGGCAAATCTCCTTTAAACAGCAATTACGTTTGCAAAATGTTAAGAACAAATTTAGTATTTAAGTATATTTTCTTTTTTTGTCTTTCTTTTGTTTTTGTCTTTAATTAATTTAGAGCTGCATTAGAAGCACCAATGGGTGTCAACAGATTTTCAGCACTTACACTTAAGGTACATTTAAAGGATTACTAATTTTTTTAATGTAAATAATGAAAAAAAGACATGCATTTTCATCATCTTGTATGTATATTCAAAAGTATTTAATGGTCAAATATAATTGATTCAAAATAAGGCAATAACATAATAGAACAGTAGGGGATTCACAAAATGTCACAGTAACAACAGTTCTGACATATAAAAGAGTAGCACTATCACATACAGGATTTAGGTCCACTTATGTCCACATTTTTTTCTTAATCACCAAGGATAATGACATTTGTTGACTAGGTTACATTTGCACACCATCAACTCTATGTTGCAGTCCAAGCTATTTTCAAACATCAGAGATTATTTGAGGGATTTTTACTCATTAGATGTTTCTTGGTGTTTTTCTCTGGCCTAAACAATATGATAAAGCACTTTTGAGCAAATATACATAGGATTAGTGCAAAACTGGAGGCCAGAATGGCAAATATCTCCACAGCTACAGTGAACTTCCCAGGGGAGCTGACATAAGCTGGGATAAACGTGATCCAGACAGCACAGAATATCAGCATGCTGAAGGTTATGAGTTTGGCTTCATTAAAATTATCAGGTAGTTTCCGAGCTAGAACAGCTAACACAAAGCAAAAGACAGCCAGGAGTCCTATGTAACCAAGCACAGCCCAGAACCCTATCGTTGAGCCTAATGCACATTCCAAAATGATTCTCTCCTTGTACGTGGTTAGGTTTTTAATGGGGAAAGGGGGATTCAGAACCAACCAAAGGGTACATATCAAAGCTTGAATAAACGTGAAAGACACCACAGTCATTCGTTGCTGAGGAGGGCCAAACCATTTCATAACATTACTACCTGGAAGGGTAGCCCTGAAGGCCATTAAAACCACTATAGTTTTCCCAAGAACACAAGATATGCAGAGGACAAAGGTGATCCCGAATGCTGTGTGGCGCAGCATACAGGACCAGTCAGAAGGTGGGCCAATGAAGGTTAAGGAACATAGGAAGCATAGAGTCAGGGAGAAGAGCAACAGAAAACTCAGCTCAGAGTTGTTGGCCCTGACAATTGCAGATGCCCTGTGACGGAAGAACACAGTTGCTGTGACAACGGCCAGGCAGGCACCAGCAACTGAGAATGTAGCCAAGATGATTCCTAGGACCTCATGGAAGGAGAGAAACTCAACAGGCTTGGGCAAACACAAGTCTCTGTCTGTATTGGGCCAGAATTCCTCAGGGCAAGGGAAACAGTCTGGGGAGTCTGAGGACAACAATCAGAATTTTATCAGGGTTTTCTTCCCCTTAGTTTTTAGCTTACATCTAGTGTTGATCACATTTATATTACCTGTAGTGTTGCTAATCTCTCCTTCAGGACACGGTATACAGTCATAGCAGCAGACAGGTTTTCCTTTCTGCAGCATCTTACGGGTTCCTGGAGGACAGCTCTCACTGCACACTGACACAGGTACCTGGCACATACATATAGGGAAACCCACATAGACATGTATGTGCTATACAGTTCTCAGGATATTATGAGATAACCAAATTTAGAACAGAATATCGTTAGCCTCATAGCATAATTGCCTAAGTCATATTTTAAGGTTTTCAGAAAAGAAGAAAAAACACATTTTTCTGGCCCATAGAGTAGAGTTAGGCAGATATCACAATTTGACCAAAATATGACTCAGGCAATTATGCTATGAGGCTAACGATATGTTAAATGATTGACTTCAGGCTCCCTACCTGTGTGCCTCCCTGCGCCCAGGTGAGGTTCCTGTTCATACGGAACTCCTGGCCAGCTGGAAGAGATGCATCATAGTACCCTACTGTCACAAACTCATTGCTGCCAGTCTCACTTCTCTGCCAGTTAACAAGCTCATAAGTGGCCACAGGATCCCCGTTGGCATCAAATGAGGCCTCGTAACCATTACGAGAGAAATTAACCCTCTTCAGCTGACCCAGAACCTGCATGATGAAGTGGAGGGGAAAAACCGGGTCAAAAAAGTTTTGGTTTTTTTTTGGCCCCTTTTTTGGTTTTTAAAATTTTTGCCAGATTGCCCTTTGGCCCGGAAAGCAACAAAAATTTTTCCTTTTAAAATTTTGGCCAGGCAGCCCCACCAACTGAAAGGAGGCCAAATTTTTAGGGGAAACCCCAAAAAGGGAAGGAGGAAACTTCCAGGTTTCAAAAAACCCCAAATTTGCGGGGAAAATTTTAAAAAAAGCCCGGGGGGGGTCCCTCCGGGTTGCCCCCCGTTTCCCGGGTTTTTAATTTGTCTTAGCTTTTAGCGGGAAGAGATATTTATCCCCCTTTAAAATAAAAAACCTCAAGGGGTTTGGCCAACCCAAACCTTTCGGGCCGGGTTAAAAAGTCAAAGCCAAAACATTTTTTCCCCTTTTGGCATCTTGGTTTTTCCCTTGGAGGAAATTCCCCCACTGCCCGGGGGAACCGGGCAATAATAATGGGGGAAAAAGGGAATGATTTTAAAAATTTCCCCTTTAGGGTAAAATCCAAAAGAAAGTTTTTCTTTAAAATTTTTTTATTCAGGTTACCTGTGGGGGCCCCCCTTCCCCGGGGAAAATTCCTTAAACAATTGGGGGTGAAAGAGTTTCTCCCTCTTACACACCAAAGGCGGGAAATTTTCCCAATTCTCGCCTTAACAAGGTTAAAAGGGGGCCCAACAGAGGGCCCCGGCGGGCTCTTGAGCCGGGAAAATCTTCCGGGGTTTTTAACCTCTCCTCCCACCCCAACCCTCATAAAAAAGGGGGGAAAAGGGGGAAAATGTTTTAAAATTTTTCTTATTTTAAAAAAAGAAAAAGCTTTAATTTTTTACCCAAAAAACCCTTTTTTTTGGAAAACTGTCACTTAAAAAGGTGAAAATTTTTGTTCAAACCAATTTGAAAATTCTTTTAAATTAAAAAACACCTTTCACCTGTTTAAAAACCAATTTATTTAGGGCTTTTTTCTGCATAATTCAGTTCCATAAAATTTTTTCCCCCCTAAAAAAACCAAAGAGGGAAGGGGAAATGCCATTTTTCCGGGGAGGGTTTTAAAAATTTTTTAAAAAAACCCTTTGCCAAAAATTTTAAATTGGAAAATTATTCAGTTTAAAAAAGGGGTAAAAGTTTGTCAAAATTTTGGGGAAAAAAAATTTAAATAACCCCTTTCCCTTTTTAATTCAATTTAGGTTTTTTCCCATGCTAAAGATTGCTCTTTTTGAGGGGGAATTGGATTTTAATTTTCATTTCCAATTTCCAAAAATTCCCCCCTTTGAAAAAATTTTAAATTTGAAAAAACCAATCCTTAAATTCAAAGGTTAAATGGGAAGAAATTGATTTAAAAACCCGGCCCCCCACTTTTTTTTGGTTCACTTCTTCCTTTTAGGGGATTGGGTTTTAAATTCCTTCCCAAAAACCTCAGAAGATTGGAAAAAAAAAAAATTTTAAAATCCTAAAAGAGATCCCACAAAAATTTCCCCGGGGGGATGAAACAATTGCTGAATCCCAAATCCTTTTTGGTTTCCCCCCGGGCCCAGAACTAACCTCCATCCCCCCTGGTTCCCCCAAGGAAACCACTTTTTTACCCAAAGGGTAAGGCTGGGAGGGTGGTTTGCGCCCCAAAATCCTTTCCCAGAAGAATCCTCAGTCTCCTGGTTCCCCAAAGGCCACCCAAACCATTGGCGGGTGGGGGGGGGGGGAAAAAGTTTAAATTTTTAAAGGGGTTGGAACCCTGGGGGGAAAAAGAGGGTTTCAACAAAAATGAACCAAAAAAACTTATGCTAAAAAGAAATTTTTCAGGGGGGATTTACAGGGGTTTCCCAGCCTTTTTTTACCCCCGCAAATCTTTAATAAACACAACCAAATCAGGGGATAAAAACCCCGGGCGGATGACATCCGCCACTTTTTCGAATTCTGCTGCGTGGGTGCGTTCGATGGGAAAGATTCCAATTTTCCCCCCGCAGATCCCTTTTTTGCGCCTGCGTACAGAAACCCCCCGCCATGCCGTTTTTCCCCTAGTCCGAGTCAAAACCGTAAAAAGCGCCGATCCAATCCATTCCCAAAGTGTTTCACCAGTTTTGGCCAGAGCATCACCCGGGGAACTGGGTCCCCGGGGGATGGTTCTGAAGAAGGTGGGGTACTGCTGCTTTTTCGGAAAAAGCATGCACAAGTGGCAAATTTGGCTCACCGGGGAAAACAATATTGTGAAATTTTTTTAAAAGAACACCATAAAATCAGGACGGGGGATATCGGGTTTGGGGCTAATTATAAAAACATATTACGTTCCCCAGCAATCATATACTTTTTATTTGGGGAAAAGGGTTTAAAAGGGGCCCGTTTAAGCCCGATATCTGATGGATGGCGGGGACCCTTTTTTTCACCGACAATGGGCCGTTACAATCCCAGATTGCGCCCCATTTTTCCCTCCGGTGTCAAACACCGAGTCCAAGCCATTTGTCAGCTGAAACCCACCTGCACACCCCAGGGGAACAGAAGCGAACGAGTCTTGGTTTTGGGGGTAACCGAGCCGGATGCCCGGCAGCAGCTAGTACGGGTTGTTGATCTCCCCCAGGTGGGGAACATCATTGCCCCCGGGGAGAAACGCAGTTCCGGAACCCCAGCTCCCAACACAGAGGGGCCCCAAACAATCTTTTGACGGGTTTTAAAAAATTTTCACAAGGCATGAGCAATCAAAAACCTTTAACAATAACAGACATTCAATAAAAAAAAACAACTAAAATTTAATTACATCTTATTGGGATGGGTTTAATCGGTTTTGTTGAACACTTAAATAAAACACTTTTCCTACCCGGGCACAGCCCCACTTCCCCTTATGCACCCCTTCTTTTCAATCTTAAAAACCTCCCTGTGCCCCTTTTGGGGGCTCAGGTATGCGGTTTTGGGTTTATGTTTCACTGTGGCATGTAGTAATGTATGGAGAAAACACCCCCAATAACGTAGTCACCATCCATTGAGAATGCAGGTTGACGAGGGGTACCCTGGAGCTTACATTTGACAGAGTGAATAGGAGCCCCTGTCACAGATGAAGCCCCAGTCCTGACCCCAGCACCAGTTATAACCTCTGTAACCCTAGTCTCAGGTTTCAGGCCATCATCAGACCCATTCAAGGCAAGAGGTGAGTGCAGCACAACCAAACTCAGAGCCACACTTGTTCCAAGAAAAACAGTTGAGGAAGTCCCCATCCCTGAAGTGTGTGCATGTGTGGATAAAGCAGCTCTCACAGGTCAGACTGCCTTCCCACTGGGTTATATAGCTTTACACACAGGTACTTCCCTTATTTTACTGTACGTCAGCTCACTATACATCAGAGAGAGGAAGTCTTTTAGGACTATGGTTTATAGGCTTATACCATATCATAAGAGATGGAATAGTGAGTCAGTTAAATTCATAAAAATGTCTAATTTATTCATGAAAAATACTTTTCAATCAGTGTGTAAGAAAATATAACGCTTGCAATTGATATTTCCTGTTTTATAATCATTTGGCAGTGTAGAATAAGGAATGGTTAAAATTGTGTTTTTGTCGCTATTTTCATTCTACATTTGAAGTGTTATGTATGAAAAAAGAAAAAAGGCAGAGAGAAAAGGGAGAAAAATGTTTTTAACAAAATGTATGTAACATTAAGTCGTGATTTAGATTAGGTGAAATAGTAACTAATGAAAATTTGGTTAAATCTTATCTATATAAACAATCTTGATATTCTGCATCTAAGAATACAAAATTATTTGATATGAAATATTTATTAGGCCCTACCTGCCCCTACATCTGCCCTGTCCTGATGGGTGCTGAGGAAGATTCAGTAAATCAGCACAGGGGATGACATAGCACTGTCTTTGCTATCTGGGCATTGCAGGGCATGGAGTGATAAGGAGTGATACTAGGGCTCAGAAAATAAATTTCTATTAAGAATACATCCTGTGGAGCCCCAGTTCAGAAAAAGGGGTGCCCACGCGTCTTCAGCCCCCAAAAGGGACACCCCTTTAGCCCCCTCAAAAAGGGACAACTGGAAGGGACAATACCTTGGTTAACCGTGGCAGATAGCCCAACCTTTTCTTAAATTTAACCCTTTCCCTTCAAGAGCTTGGACTGCGGGATTAAATTTATTTAAAGTTTTAAGGGTTGGGGCAATCTCTTGTATCTGATGTTAAAATAAGGTTTTTCATTTCTTTAAGAATGTCTTTGAAAATGTGTTGAGAATCTAAAATCTTTGTTTTATTTTAGGAAGTACAAGTTGTATTATTGTGAAAATGTAACCTTTTAATCTTTTATTCTTTTAAAAGTACCAGTCAAAAGTTTTGGACACACCTGTTTTTGTTTTCTAAATGATCTTAAAGAAAATTTTGAAATGAAAAGGCTTGATGTTTTAAATTTCTTGAAATTTTCGAAGACAAATAGAGAATTGATCCCAGTTTTTGAATTGATTACATTACATTTTAAAAAAAATTGAAATGCACCCCCAACAAGAAAATTTTCTTTTAGACTTTTAGAGGGGGAGAATTTTGAACCACAAATGTAAAAAAACTTTTTAAAAAACCCACAAACTATTTTTGGCCTTTAAAAGTTAATTTAGGAATTTCCCTTTGCTTGTTAAGGGGCCCAAAAGGGGTTTTCCCTATTTTTGAACAATCTAAAAAAAAAGGGGAAAATTTTTTTTATTTTTTTTTTTTTTAAGTTTTGGTCCTGCAAAATTCCTTTTGTTTAATTTCAAGTTTTGATGACTTTACTATTTTTTCTAAAATAGGGGAAAATTTGAAAAAAATAAAAAAAAAAAACCCTTTCAAATGAGAAAAGTGGGGAAAAAAAACCTTTGACGGGAAACGACATTTTTAGTTCCGGGTTTTTCCCAAACAATTTTCACTTTTTCCAATATAACAGAAAATTTTTCGGATGATCAAAAAATACTCTTTTTAAAATAAAAATCAAAACCTTTTGTATAAGCAGTTTTTTAAAATTGCATGTGCATGTAATAATTCAAATACCTTATGTTTGCAAATTTGGGTTATGGGTTGGGCTAATTTTAACTAAAAACCAGCAACCTAATGTTACTGAATCCTCCATAGCAGAGTTTAAGGCAGCAAATCAACTGGGGAAAGCCAGAGGGGCCTGGGGAACCACATTCAAACAAATGGATATTTTAAATTTTAATCTACAGTACATGTCATTGCCACAAATGCGTCTTGGGACGTACGGGTATCAAAGCTGCCTGATGACTTTACTTTCCCATTGTTTACCCTCTGTCCTATTTTTTAATCTTTTTGCCCTTTTTTTTAATATTGTCTTATCTTATTTTCTAGTTTTGGGTTTCAATCAAATTCATGAACCCCTTTAATTTTCCCTACTTAAAATTTTCCTTTTTGGGAAGTTATTATGGTTTTTTATTTGCGGTAGTATTAGTGGCTTTAAAAGCAATTTTTTCATAGTCTAAATAAATTTGTGTTTAAATCATGCTGAACCATGCTTAAAAAAACCCAAGATAGAAAGGGTAAACAAAAAAAAACATCTGCATTGACTTAAGTGTGAAATTTATTTTTTTTTTTTTTCCCTAAGACCATTACCCAACCCTTAACAAAAATTTTCTAGCCGGGGTCAGCGGGTGGGTTTTTTCCCTTGATCATAAACAGGTAAAAAATAACTATGTCTTTGAACTTGTTTCATTAACCCCATATTCAGAAAAAACCCATTGAAGGGGCCCAACATTTTGTTTTAAAAACCCTGCATTTGTACTATATAGTTTACTTTTTTAATTTTTTTTTCATTTTTCCCCTTTTTTTTTATAAATTTAGGCAAATTTCCTTTTAAACAGCTTTTTAAGGTTTCAAAATGTTGGGAAAGGGAATTTAAAAATTTTTCTTTTTTTTGGGGCTTTATTTTATTTTTGTTTTTAAATTTAAAGTTAGAGCTCCATTAAAGAAACCAAAGGGGGTGTAAGCAGTTTTTTCACACACTTAAGATGCTTTTAAAAGGGAAATTTAATAAATTTTGTAATGTAAATAATGAAAAAGAAAAAAATGCATTGTCATCATCTTTATGAAAATTTAAAAGTTTTTTTAATTGGGCCCAAAAAATAATTAAATTTAAAATAAGGCAATAACAAAATGGAACAGTTTGGGGGTTCACAAAATGTCACAGTAACAAAAGTTTCAAAAATAAAAGATAGCACAAACACAAAAACAGGATTTAAAGGGGGCCCCTTATGTCAAAATTTTTTTGTTTAATCACCAAGGATAAAGGGCATTTTTTTACTAAGGGTTTCATTTGCAAAAACCCCTCAACTTCCTTTTTTTGCAGTCCAAGCTATTTTCAAACATCAGAGATTAATTTTTAGGGGTTTTTTTCCCCCTTAGATGGTTTTTTGGGTTTTTTCCCCGGCCTAAACAATATATAAAAAAAACCCTTTTTTGGGAAATAAAACATAGGGGTTAATTAGGATGCAAAAAACCCGGGGGCCAGAAAAGGCAAATTTCCCACATACGGTAAACTTTTTCCCCGGGGGCCGACAAACCCGGGATAAACCGGGGATCCAGACAGCACAGAAAAAACAGCCTGCTGAAGGTTTTTTGAGTTTGGCTTTTATTAAAAATTACAGGAAGTTTTCCCAGCCTTTAGAAAAGCTAAAAACAAAGCAAAACAGCCGGGATTTCCCATGTAACCCCAAACACAGCCCAGAAAAACCCCATCGTTTTGCCTAATGCACATTCCAAAATGATTCTCTCCTTGTATGTTTTAGGGTTTGGTTTTTTTTTGGGAAAGGGGGATTCAAACCAACCAAAGGGTACATATCAAAACTTTAAAAAAACGTTAAAGACAAACCCCAGTCAAAACGTTGCTGAGGGGGCCAAACCCCAAAAATTTTTTAAAACATTACTACCTGGAAGGGGGGAGCCCAAAGGGCCCCCCCCATTAAAACCACTAATTTTTTTTCCCAAAAAAAACAAGGGTAAGCAGAAAGGGCAAAGGTTTTATCCCAAAAGCGTTTTGGGGGCCCGGGATACAGGCCCCGTCCCTAAGGGGGGCCCAAAGAAAAGGGTTTGGAACAAGGGGAAAAAAAATAGAGTTTTGGGGGAAAAAAAACAACAGGAAAAATCAGCTCAAGGTTTGGGTTTTTCCCTGGGCAAATTTCAGATGCCCGTTTACGGGAAAAAACCCAGTTGCTATGGGCAAGTGGCCAGGGGAGGCACCACCAAATGAAACCAAATAAAAGATATTCCTAGGGCCCATGGGAAAGGAGGGAAAAAACTCCCAAGGCTAGGGAAACAACAAAGGGCTCTGTTTTGCATTGGGCCAGAATTCCCCCAGGGGAAGGGGAAAAAGTCTGGGGAGTCTTAGGGTAAAAAACAAATTTTAAACAAAGGGGTTTTTTTTTGCTTAGTTTTTTTTGCAGATAATTTAGTTTTTATCACATTTAAAATTTTTCCTGTAGGTTGCTAATCTCCCTTTCCAGGACTTGGGTATAAAAAAGTCATAGCACAGACCCGGTTTTTTCCCTTTCTGCAGCAAATTTTAAAGATTTCCTGTGGGGACAGCTCTTTACTGCAAAACTGACACAGGGACCTTGGGACATACATAAAGGAAACCCAATAAAATATGAAAGGCTATACATTTTTCCCGGGTATCATAAGAAAACCCAAAATTTTTGAACAAATTGTTTAAAAGATTTTACTTCAGGCTCCCTACCTGTGTGCTTTCCTGCGCCCAGGTGAGGTTCCTGTTCATAAAGGAACTCCTTTTCCAGTTGGAAGAATGCATTTATAGTACCCTACTGTCAAACTCAATGCTGCCAAATTTCACTTCCCCGGGGCCCGGGTTTAAAAAGCTCATAATTTGGGCCCCAGGGGTCCCCTTTTGGCCCCCCCCAAAAAAAAAAAAAAGAGACCTGTTTAAACCCTTACGAGAGAAATTAAAACCCCCTTCAGGCTGACCCAGAACCTGCATAAAGAAGGGGGGGGAAAGAGGGAATGAATTTTTAAAAAATGTTCCAAATTTTGAACATCCCAAAAGGAAAAATTTTATTTGAATCATTTTCCCTTTATTCAGTTTGATGTACCCGTGTGGGCTCCATCTTGGTGAAATCTGTTTACATTTAGGGGCAGAGTTTTTTCCCCCTTAAACCCAAAATTGTTGGCATGGGATGCCCCTATTTTCAAAAAACAGCCTAAAACACCCGTTTTGTGAATTTTAAGCTGAGATTTGTGTCCCGGTACTTCTTCCCGGACTTCTGCATATCTTTTTTGGGTTCCCTCCCCACCCAAAAACTCTTCCCCCATCCCCAAAGCCAAGTTTAAAAAAACATACAGGGAAAAGGGGAAAAGTTTTTTCTTTTTTTTTTCCCTTTTTTTAATGATGCTAAAACATGAAAAGGTTTCAAAAAAACTATTTACTTTATACCCCCTTTTTTAAAAATTTATATATGGCATTATTCCCTTTTTTATGTGGGGTTTCCCTTCTTTTTTTTTTTTGGGGCAGTGATTTGTGACTGAAAAATAATAATAATAATAATAATAAATTTAATTTTAAAAATAAATCAAACCCTTCCCCCCCAAAAAAGGGTCAATCATAAGCAAAGTCACGTTTAAAAAAAAGGGGAAAATTTTTTTGATTTAACAATTTACTACACACCCTTTGATAATAACAAACCCCCATCCTGTTTTCGTGTGTATTTCCTGTGGGATTATCAAAAATTTATTTAGGCTAATTCTCATTTCATAACTTGCAAATTTTTTTTATTGATTTTTGATTAAAATCTGTGACAGTGGGGGTGTTTGGGAAATTCAGTGTTGACGTTTTTCAAAAATAATGAATTAAAATATTATTCAATGCTTAAACTTGGGTGAAGTTTTTTAAATATTATTCACTAAAGGAAACTCAAAACCCCCGATTGGTTAGTTAATCGAAAAAAATTTGAAAAAACCCAATCTTTAAAAAAGAAGGGAAAGCGAATTTAAAAACTTTCAAAGTTAAAAAAACAGTAAACTTTTTGGTCTCACTTCTTCCAAAGGGGGCATTTTAAAAAACCCTCCTTTCCCAAAAACTCAGTGACGGCCCGGGAACCATCCCCCTTTTTCAGGAGAAATCCAGCAAGGGAAAACTCTCATGCCTGGGGAAAGAAAATTTCTGAAAGCCAAATCCAATGGGTTTCCCGCATAAAAAAATGAACCTCAACAAACTTCGGTCGGTTTTCCCCCTCACCCCTTTAGGGAAATGGGGGGGTTTGGGGGGGGGGGGAAAAAATTTTTTGGGGGGGGGGGGGGGGGGGGGGTGGGTGGGGGGGGGGGGGGGGGGTTTTTTAGTGAAAACCGGGGAAAGGGTGAACATTTTTTGCCCAGGGCTCCCCCCAAACCAAAAAAAACTAAAAAGTGTGAATCAACCGCGGGATCTCCTTCCCCCGTGAATTTCTGGCCCCCGGGGGGGCTAAAAAGGCCCCCCAACCCCCGGCGTGGCCGAAAGGCCTGGTTAAAATCCCAAAAAAACCCTAAAATCCAAAAGTTTTAAAACTAAAATCAGGGGGTTGGATTTTAAAAGGGGGTTTTTTCAGCCCTGGGGGAAAAACTCCCGCCAAACCAAAAATGAAAAAAAACCAGAAAATCCCGGGGGTATCAATTTTGGGGGAATTCCATTTGTTCGAAGTTTTGCTTTTTTGTTTGGGTTTAAAGGGAAAAATTCCGAATTATTAGTCGGGACCCAGTTCCCGCTGCCCTTTCCCAAAACCCGATTGGGCCGTTTTTCCCAAACCCAGTCCAAAAAGGGGGGGGTAAAAGATCCCGATCCAAAACCCCCAAAAAGGCCCCATCTTTGGGCCCCAGGCACAGCCAGGTAAAGGGTTTTTGTTGGGGTTTTTCTTAAAAGGCGGTAAAAGCAGTTACCGGAAAATTTTTGCAAAAAGGGCCCCAAATTTTACCCGGAAAAAAACAATTTAAATAATTTTTAAAAAACAGGCCCTAGCAAAACAACAAAAATAAAAACATTCTTAAAATAAAACAATAACTTTCTCCAGGTTAACTTTTTTTGTTGGGAAATTTAAAAAAAAAAATTTATGCCGCCTATGGCCCCTTTATGGGGTATTCCTTTTCAAAAACAAAACCCCCTTACCTTTTTCCCGATTGGGGGGGAGTTTTTCTTCCTGTTCAACAGAGTCCCGTTTGCACCCCCCAAAAAGCCCCCCATCCCGGGAACATTTTGCGAGGGGGCCCCGGGAATTTGGGTTTAAACCCGGCCAAAAACCCCCCTGCCCCGCACCTCCCAAAAATTGTTGATCCTTTTTTAAGGTCAACCCCTTTAAGGCGGGGGGAGAAACCAAACCCGGGGGCCTCTTTCAAAAAAAAAGGGGGGTCCCCCTTAAATTTTTCAGGTTAAAAGTTAAAAGGTTAAGGGTTATTAAAAAAAACACAACAACAACAATTTTAAAGTAAATTCAGCTTTAATATTATAAAAACCCAATTTTTTTCTTTGTTTTAAACTGTTTTCCCTAAAAAAAACCTTTAACCCCCAAGTTTATGTCTTATCAAAAATTTTTTCAAAAATTTTTAAAAAAAAATTTTAATTTAGGGCCAAATTTTGTGGTGTTTAAAAAAAAAAACCTTCAAGTTTTTAATTTCCTGTTTAAAAACCCGGGGCCAAGGGGGAAACGTGAGACCCCGGGGGGGAATTTGGGGGGAAAAAAAAGGGGCCCCCATTTTACATTTTTCCCCGGGGCCAAAGGGGGGTGACATTGAAAAGGTTTTTTAAATACCAAATTGCGGGTAAAACCCCTGGGGCCGCAAAAGAGGAAATAAGGGGGGGGGGCCTGGCCCCCTTAAACCACCGGGGCCAATCGGTAAGGCCCCCTCTGAACCAAAAAAAATTGGCAACCTCAACAGCCCCACAAGCCAAAAAGGGGTGTTTTTCGACCAAACCAAACCCAAGGGCCAATTGCAAAAAGGGGGGTTTAGGAATTCCCCAAGTTTTTTTTTTAAAACCCCCCAAGGTCAATGGGGGGGGGGGGGGGGGGGGGGGGGGGGGGGAAAAAAAAAAAAAAAAAAAAAAAAAAAAAAAAAAAAAAAAAAAAAAAAAAAAAAAAATTTTTAAAGAGCCTTTGGGGGAATTTGCCGAGGGGCAAAAGTTCCAAAAAAAAACCCCTTTCCTTTTAACCAAAATTTTTTGCCCCAAATGTTTTTGGGGGGTTGGGGGGAGGGGGGGGGGTTGGGGGGAGGTTGGGGTTGGGGGGAAAATATTAGTTTAATATAGCCAATCTTTTTATTATGATGTTAATTTAATAATCTTAAATTTTTCTTTAAGAATGTCTTTGAAAATGTGTTGAGAATCTAAAATATTTGTTTTATTTTAGGAAGTACAAGTTGTATTATTGTGAAAATGTAACCATGAATCTTTTATTCATTTACAGTACCAGTCAAAAGTTTGGACACACCTGTTTTTGTTTCTCATGATCTTAAAGACATTTTGATATGTAAAGGCTTGATGCTTAAATGCTTGAAATTTTCGTAGACAAATAGAGAAGTTGATGCCAGTGTATGAATTGATTACATTACATTTTAATTAAATTGAAATGCACCCCCAACAAGTAATTTTCATTTAGACTTTAGAGGTGGAGAATTTTGAACCACAATGATTAAATCATCATTTTAAAGACTCACATACTGATTGTGGCCTTTAAAAGTTAATTTGTGGAATTTCTTTGCTTGTTAATGCCAAAGGGTTTCTACTTTGAACAATCTAAAATATAAGATAGTTGGTTTTTTTTTTTTTTTTTTTTAATGTTTTGGTCACTGCATAATTCCTTTTGTGTTATTTCAAGTTTTGATGACTTTACTATTATTCTAAAATAGTGGAAACTTGTAAAAATAAAGAAAAACCCTTTCTATGAGTAAGTGTGTCCAAACCTTTGACTGGTACTGTACATCTTAGTTCTGGTTTTTCAAACAATTTCACATTATCCAATATATACAGCAAATTTTCGGATGATCATAAGAAATACTCATTTTAGAATAAATCACACGGTTGTATAAGCAGTGATTTATGTGCAGTGTGCATGTAATATTCTATACCTTATGTTTGCTAATGGTTTAGTTGCTAATGTTAACTATAAACCAGCAAGCCTAATGTTACTGTATCCTCCATAGCAGAGATTAAGGCAGCAAATCAACTAGGGAGCCAGAGAGCTGAGAGACCACATTCAAACAAATGGATAGTTAATTAGATCTACAGTACATGTCATTGCCACAAATGCGTCTTGGGACTGTACAGTATCTATGCTGCCTGATGACTTTACGTTCATTGTTTACCCTCTGTCCTACTTTTATCTTTTTGTCATTTTGTTAATATTGTCTTATCTTATTTTCTAGTTTTAGTTCAATCAAATTCATGAGACTCTTTATATTCTACTTAAAATGTGCTATTTGAAGTTATTATGGTTATTATTTGCGGTAGTATTAGTGGCTTTAAAGCAATTGTTTTCATAGTCTATATCAATTTGTGATTATGCATGCTGAACCATGCTTAATAAACAAAGATAGAAAGTGTAAACTAAAAAAACACTGCATTGACTTAAGTGTGCAAATATTTTTCTTTTGTTTCCTAAGACTCTATTACCCAACACCTTAACAATAATTTTCTAGCCAGGTCAGCGGTAGTCTTCCCTTGATCATAAACAGTGTATAAATAACTATGTCATGAACATGATCATTAACTCATATTCAGAAGTAGCCATTGAAGGGCTCCAACATTTTGTATATACCCTGCATTTGTACTATATAGTTTACTATTTTATTTTACTAGTTTACCTGTTTTTTATCAATAGGCAAATTTCCTTTAAACAGCAATTAGGTTTGCAAAATGTTAGGAAGGAATTTAAGTATATTTTCTTTTTTTTGGCTTTATTTTATTTTTGTCTTTAAATAAGTTAGAGCTCCATTAGAAGCACCAATGGGTGTAAGCAGATTTTCAGCACACTTAAGATGCATTTAAAGGATTAATCATTTTTGTAATGTAAATAATGAAAAAGAAAACATGCATTGTCATCATCTTGTATGTATATTCAAAAGTATTTAATGGTCAAATATAATTAATTCAAAATAAGGCAATAACATAATGGAACAGTAGGGGATTCACAAAATGTCACAGTAACAACGTTCTAACATATAAAAGAGTAGCACTATCACATACAGGATTTAGGTCCACTTATGTCTACATTTTTTTGTTAATCACCAAGGATAAGGACATTTGTTGACTAGGTTACATTTGCACACCATCAACTCTATGTTGCAGTCCAAGCTATTTTCAAACATCAGAGATTATTTGAGGGATTTTTACCCATTAGATGTTTCTTGGTGTTTTTTTCTGGCCTAAACAATATGATAAAACACTTTTGAGCAAATATACATAGGATTAGTGCAAAACTGGAGGCCAGAATGGCAAATATCTCCACAGCTACGGTAAACTTCCCAGGGGAGCTGACATAAGCTGGGATAAACGTGATCCAGACAGCACAGAATATCAGCATGCTGAAGGTTATGAGTTTGGCTTCATTAAAATTATCAGGTAGTTTCCGAGCTAGAACAGCTAACACAAAGCAAAAGACAGCCAGGAGTCCTATGTAACCAAGCACAGCCCAGAACCCTATCGTTGAGCCTAATGCACATTCCAAAATGATTCTCTCCTTGTACGTGGTTAGATTTTTAATGGGGAAAGGGGGATTCAGAACCAACCAAAGGGTACATATCAAAGCTTGAATAAACGTGAAAGACACCACAGTCAATCGTTGCTGAGGAGGGCCAAACCATTTCATAACATTACTACCTGGAAGGGTAGCCCTGAAGGCCATTAAAACCACTATAGTTTTCCCAAGAACACAAGATATGCAGAGGACAAAGGTGATCCCGAATGCTGTGTGGCGCAGCATACAGGACCAGTCAGAAGGTGGGCCAATGAAGGTTAAGGAACATAGGAAACATAGAGTTAGGGAAAAGAGCAACAGAAAACTCAGCTCAGAGTTGTTGGCCCTGACAATTGCAGATGCCCTGTGACGGAAGAACACAGTTGCTATGACAATGGCCAGGCAGGCACCACCAACTGAGAATGTAGCCAAGATGATTCCTAGGACCTCATGGAAGGAGAGAAACTCGACAGGCTTGGGCAAACACAAGTCTCTGTCTGCATTGGGCCAGAATTCCTCAGGGCAAGGGAAACAGTCTGGGGAGTCTGAGGAAAACAATCAGAATTTTATCAGGGTTTTATTTGTCTTAGTTTTTAGCTGATATTGAGTGTTTATCACATTTATATTACCTGTAGTGTTGCTAATCTCTCCTTCAGGACAAGGTATACAGTCATAGCAGCAGACAGGTTTTCCTTTCTGCAGCATCTTACGAGTTCCTGGAGGACAGCTCTCACTGCACACTGACACAGGCACCTGGCACATACATATAGGGAAACCCACATAGATATGTATGTGCTATACAGTTCTCAGGATATCATAAGATAACCAAATTTAGAACAGAATATGTTAAATGATTGACTTCAGGCTCCCTACCTGTGTGCCTCCCTGTGCCCAGGTGAGGTTCCTGTTCATACGGAACTCCTGGCCAGCTGGAAGAGATGCATCATAGTACCCTACTGTCACAAACTCAATGCTGCCAGTCTCACTTCTCTGCCAGTTAACAAGCTCATAAGTGGCCACAGGATCCCCGCTGGCATCAAATGAGACCTGGTAACCATTACGAGAGAAATTAACCCTCTTCAGCTGACCCAGAACCTGCATGATGAAGTGGGGGAAGAGAGGGAATGATTTTACAAACTGTTCATTCTGTATCATCAAAAGTAAATTGTATTTGCATCATTTGCATTTATTCAGTTTGATGTACCTGTGTGGGCTCTATCTTGGTGAATCTGTCACATTGAGGTGCAGAGTTTCTCTCCTTACACACCACATTGTGCATGGCATGCGCTATTGCATAAACAGCCTTATACACCATGTTAGTGATTCTAAGCTGAGATGTGTCAGTGTACGGGCTCTGGAGCTTCTGCATATCTTCAGTTCCATCACACACTCTCTTCTCCATCCCAACGCCTACAGTAAAAACATACAGGCAAAGGAGAATGTTTCTTCTTTTTTTTCTCTTATTTTAATGATGCTAATATCATGAAAAGTTTCAAAAAAACATATTTTCATTATACCCGTTTTAATTCATATATGGCATTATCATTTTTATGTGGCTTTCATTCTTTTTTTTCTGTGCAGTGATTTGTGACTGAATAATAATAATAATAATAATAATAATAATTATAATAATAAATCATTCATTCAACAACATGGATCAGTCATAGAGCATAGTCACGTTTAAAAAAGGTGAAAATTGTTTGATCAACAATTTACTACACACATTTGATAATAACTACCTGCATCTGCTGTTACATTCATTTATTTAGGCTAATTCTCATGCATAATCACGCATTGCATGCATTTTTTGACTGAATCTGATGTACTGCTGTGACAGTGGATGCACTTGTCTGCAGGGCTTCAGTGTTCACCTTTGCAAAAATAATTAATGTGAAATATTATTCAAGTGCTTAAACTTGCATGAAGGATCATAATGTCAGGAAATGTGATTAATAAGATAGCAGCACCTCCACTATATCAATTAGAGTTATGACATGCTCAAGGATTGCTCTTGAGGTGGATAATGGAGTTTCAATATCATTCATTACCAGGAAACTCACCCCAGATTGGTAGATAATCAAAATAATTTGAAATACCGAATCGTATCAACAACAGAGTTATGCGAGTAACAACTGCATGTTAAAAAGCAGTACACTTTTTTTGGTCTCACTTCTTCCTAGGCGGCAGTTGAATGCACTCTCCCAGAACTCAGTAAGCACCTGGGAACCAGCCACTTTATCAGGAGAGAGATCCAGCAGGAAATCTCTCAGACCCGGGATGACAGATTGCTGAATGCCAAATCCAATGGTTCCAGCACCAGAACTGAACCTCAGCATCTCCGGGTCGGTTACCCAGGACTCACTGCCTATCCACTGGCGAGGTGGAGAGGGCTGGCGCGCCAGCTCCTCCAGTAGAATCCTCATGTCTCCAAAGGCTACAAAGGCCACCACAACCATGGCTGTGGACCTGAAAGAGACGGATTAACATCAAAATGAACCTAAAATCTTATGCTGAAAAGTAATTTCAGGGTGGATTTACATTGGTTTCAGCCTTTTATTACTCCCGCTATCATAATGAACACAACCAGAATCAGTGATATAAACCCGCGGATGACATCTGCCACTTGTCGAATTCTGCTGCGTGGGTGCGTTCGATAGAAAGATTCCGAATATTCCACGCAGATGCCCTCTTTGCGCGCTGCGTACAGAAAGCCCGCCATGCCGTTATTCCCATAGTCCGAGTCAGACCGTACAGCGCCGATCCAAGTCCATCCAAAGTGTTTCACCAGCTTGGCCAGAGCATCAGCCTGGAACTGGTCACTCGGGATGGTTCTGAAGAAGGTCGGGTACTGCTGCTTATCGGACAAGCATGCACAAGTGGCAAAGTGGCTCACCTGCGAAAACAATATTGTGCAATTTTTAAAAGAACAGCCATAGCATCAGGACAGGGATATCGGGATTGTGCTAATTATACAAACATATTACGTTCGCCAGCAATCATAGACATTTACTTGTGGAATGTCAAAGGGCCCGATGATGCGCGATATGCTGATGGATGGCGTGGATCCAGTTTCACCGACAATAGCCGTTACAATACCAGATTGCGCGCAGTTTTCTCCGGTGTCAAACACCGAGTCCAAGCCATTTGTCAGCTGAAACGCCACCTGCACAGCCACGGGAACAGAAGCGCACGAGTCGTGGATTTGGTAACCGAGCCGGATGCCCGGCAGCAGCTCAGTACTGTTGTTGATCTCCTCAATGGCGAACATCATTGCGCGCGAGAAACGCAGTTCACGGAACTTCATGCTGCACACAGAGAGGCCCATTAATCATTTTACAGGTTAATAAGATTACAGATTAAGATTATTAATAAAATAACATGGCATGAGCAATCAACAAGTTTAACTAATAACAGACATTCAATATATAATACAACTACAATTATTACATCTTAGGTTAATCGTGATTGTTGAACACTTAAATAAAAACACATTTCTACCCTGCACAGCCTCACTGCCTCTTATGCATCACTTCTTTTCAATCTTACTAACCTCCCTGTGCACTTTAGGGGCTCAGGTATGCTGGTGTAGTTATGCTTCACTGTTAGCATGTAGTCATGTATGGAGAAAACACCCCCTATAACGTAGTCACCATCCATTGAGAATGCAGGTTGACGAGGGGTACCCTGGAGCTTACATTTGACAGAGTAAATAGGAGCCCCTGTCACAAATGAAGTCCCAGTCCTGACACCAGCACCAGTCATAACCTCTGTAAGCCTATCCTGTTGTTTCAGGCCATCATCAGCCCCATTCAAGGCAAGAGCTGAGTGCAGCACAACCAAACCCAGAGCCACACTTGAACAAGAAAAAAGAGTTGAGGAAGTCCCCATCCCTGAAGTGTGTGCATGTGTGGATAAACCAGCTCTCACAGGTCAGACTGGATTATATACACACACACACACACACACACACACCCTTTTACTGTACGTCAGCTCAATATACATCAGAGAGAGGAGGCCCTATACCTGGTTTGTCTTTGTCTTAATTACTGTTGTCCAAGTCCTTTAGGACTATGGTTCATAGTCTTATACAATAAGGGTGGTATAATGAGTCAGTTAAATTTATAAAAATGTCTAATTTAATTTATGAAACAAACTTTTCAGTGAGTGTGTGAGAAAATATAAAACGCTTGCAAGTGATATTTCCTGTTTCATAATAATTTGGCTTCAATGTGAAATCGTGTAGACTTTGGAATGGTTAAAAGGGTTTTTTTGTCACCGTTTTCATTTGACATTTAACTGATGCTCTTATTGAGAGTGACTTAGAATGAGTTTAGTAAATACTAAGCAGTGTGCAGGTCAAAGCCACAGTACCCTGACAACATATGGAATATACACTGATCAGCCATGACATTAAAACCACCTGCCTAATACTGTGTAGGTCCCCCTCGTGCCACCAAAACAGCTCTGACCCGTCAAGGCATGGACTCCACAAGACCTCTGAAGGTGTCTTGTCGTATCTGGCACCAAGACGTTAGCAGCAGGTCCTTTAAGTTGCGAGGTGGGGCCTCCATGGATCAGACTTGTTTTTCCAGCACATTCCACAGATGCTCGATCGGATTGAGAGCTGGGGAATTTGGAGGCCAAGTCAAGACCTTCCTGAACAATTTTTGCAGTGTGGCAGAGTGCATTATCCTACTGAAAGAGGCCACTGCCATCAGGGAATACTGTTGGCATGAAGAGGTGTATGTGACGGGGTCAGTTTTATATTGTATGATTTTATTTCTTTGCATTGTCACCTTGCATATTTTATGTGGTTACCTGTCCTCACTGGTCTATCAGGGTGTTTGTGTGCAAATGCAACATGACTGTTCTACTACTCCAATCAACTGATCCCAATCAGCTGAATGAGCAGCACCTGTGCACACAACGCTTGGTAGCAGATATAGATGGACAGAGCATGCGACAGGGGAGGAATGCCAGACCAGGAGGCAACAGCCCAGTAGCCTACCGGGCTACGGAGCGACCGACCAGCCCAGCAGCACACCCGGGACCTGAAGCGCATCAGTCTGTGTCTTGAGGCGGACACCAGCGAGGCTGGCTGCGGGACCAGGCGGGTGTGGGGAGATTGTTCGGTTGGACGGTATGCTGGCGTTTGTCTCCGTGCGGCCAGGTGGAGACGACCGGTGTTGTAGCACCGGAGACGGCTGTGGAGGAGCCTACCGACAGAGGGGAAGTGATTTGCGGCAACAGAGAGGTGAAGTCGAGACTCGCCGCTCTTCGAGCTAAGTTCCCCTCTTCGAGCTAAGTACCCCTCTTGCTCCGTTCCTTGATTGTTGGATGTGTTTTTAATCTGGACAATTATCCCAAATAGCCTATAGGCTATTCACCTATGATTATTAGCCACCCTGCCCTCACCTGGACCTTTTGTTCTTCTATCTGTCTGTAATTGGAACAGAGCCTATCTGCAGTCTAGGACCTAGGCTGAAGGGTGCAGTAGGCCTACATACTCTTGAGTGCGGTGACGGTGTGCTCTTAAGACTATTGTATCTGGTTTGGATTATAATTGGGTGCGGTGACCGAGTGTCTCTGAGACTTCCGACCTACGGGTCCTTAAGTGCATTGGGTGTGGTGTTAGGTGTGCTGTGCCGTTTGTAGTGAGTGACAATCTAGGAATATAGGCCACCTCCCTGGTAGTCTAGGAACTTTAACAAGGCCAACAGTGGTTGACTTGACTGTTCTTTCCCCAAGGAAACCTCGGCGGGACGGCGCCCGAGGAGGAAGGCGGGACTAGAAGAGGAACGCAAGGACTGGGTTTCTGAAGGATTATTGGGTTGGATTTTTGGGACATTGAGACTTTTAACATTGTGATACTTTCATTAAACCTGTCAAACTTTTACCCTTGGTTTCTGTGGTCCTTAACTCTGCTCAAACCCGATTTATAAGAACCTGTGTAGTTTTAGTGGAGTCTCAAGCTCCTGGCGTAGTCGGCTTTATTCTCCATCCTCTATACATACTCAACCTCGCCACATGTACTTGGTCTGCAACAATGTTTAGGTAGGTGGTACGTGTCAAAGTAACGTCCACATGAATGCCAGGACCCAAGGTTTCCCAGCAGAACATTGCCTAGAGCATCACGCTGCCTCCGCTGGCTTACCTTCTTCCCGTAGTGCATCCTGGTGCCATCTCTTCCTCAGGTAAACAATGCACACACACCTGGCCGTCGACGTAAACGAAAATGTGATTCATCAGACCAGGCCACCTTCTTCCATTACTCCATGGTCCAGTTCTGACACTCACATGCCCATTATAGGCCCTTGTCAAAGTCACTCAGATCCTTACGCTTGCCCATTTTTCCTGCTTCCAACACATCAACTTCAAGAACTGACTGTTCACTTGCTTCCCAATATATCCCACGCCTTGACAGGTGCCATTGTAATGAGAATGTCATTCACTTCATCTGTCAGTGGTTTTAATGTTGTGGCTGATCGGTGTATATTCCTGCATCCTTAGAATAATCAGGCATGATAGAAGTGCTACGTAAGGAAGAAAAGCTAGAGAGATAAAAAGCTAATATAAATTGGAGCAGGGACATTTATTGCTTCAGAAAGTAAGTAGTAAAATCTAAATCAACTGGAAACCAAAATGAGGGAGTCTACTGTATTCGGAACCATTTGCAGATATGAAAGCTTTGTGAGAAATTTTAAACTATGCTTGCATTCCTGCAAGCTGCAATGACTCAGAGTGCACTGTCCAACCAAACTATAAAGGGTCAGCAGAGTATTCACTGATAGTTCAAACAATAGATGCAGGTTTTGTTAGACTGTTTGAAACAGACCTGTTGCAGTGGTAAGAACTTATTTCAAAATATGGTTCAACATGTAACAATATTCTTTGATTTGATAATAAACATCCAATGCAATATCTGTTTGTGCTTGAGGGCTTGTGTGTGCATGTGTCTCGGGATTGTCTAAAAGACAAACTAACATCCAGCAGGGTAAGCTGCCTTCTATGCATGTGTTTGTGCAATTGAATATATCTGCTATCTGGCCAGTTTCCAGCCAGGTACTGTATACCCTCAAGCCACAGACAGAGAAATGGCTGTGTGCTACTACCACCTAGTGGACATCATTCAGTAAACCCAGTGAATGTGTGATACTGAAGTCTAAATGCTCAGGGCTGATTTAAACCTCTGGTAAGTTTAAATAGGTCTGTGTAGGGCCACATACAGAGGGTTGTGGTTATCCTTAGGATATCGCATAGGATCTCTATATGATCTCCATATGGTCCTGCAGACATGAGTGGTTGTTAGCAGTTGTCTTTCAAAACTAGGTAAACAGATGGTTTACTGGTCAGTGCTATATACAATATATCTGTCATGTATTTGTAACATGTATTTAATATACCCTTTATGATTCTTGTTAGTATGACATGAACTGTTTAAGTGCCTTGTGTGATTCAGGTCCTGGATGTACGCTTCATTAACTTTACTGTATGGATTGTGTTTAGGTAATAATGGACGGCCTGTCTTGTGAAGAGACAGAGGAAAGTCCTTCACCCATGTTCCTGATCAGAAGCACACTCTCAGAACAGATTCTTCAGACTAACTATTAGAATGACCTTATAGATGTTTAGAAACTAGCCCCTTTGTCCCCCCTTTGATTTATGATCTCTGTTCGGACGTTTCTCTGGCAGAGATCTGCATACCCTACCTTGTTTGTACCTCTCTCCTGAGCTCAGCTTTTTGTTATTAAATATACTTAAGTAAATCACGACTTGACTTGACTCTGAATCTTTAAACATTTTTAGTTAACAAAAAGTGTACGCATTCTGCCATTTAAAAAAAACAAATAGAAACACCAAAGTCAGTTCCCCACTGATTGGATTGACTGTCATGCAAGTTAGATTAGATCTCAAACATCAAAATGATTTACAAAATTTATAATGTGGTTTGTAGTTTACATTAGGTGAAATAGTTCCTAATGTAACCTTGGTTAAATATTATCCATACAAACATTAATCTTGACTTGTTGCATCTATGAATTAAAATGTATTTGATATGAAATGTATATTAGGCCCTGCCCTGATGGGTGGTGAGGAAGATTCAATAATGATGTAAGTCGGCACAGGGTATGACATAAGATTGTCTTTAAAATTAAGTGACAGGGCTTGGAAAGGGCTAAACAAAGGGGAGAAATCATGAGGGCATTTCTAGACACCTACCTGCTCTTGTGCATGATCTTGATCTTGTCATCTTCCTCCTTTTTCTCACCTGTGTCCTCCTCGCTTTCTTCTTGTCGGTTACAGGGACAGTTTCATCTTAATGGGATGCACAAGGCTGGGGATGTGGTTCTGGGTGGGTTGTTTGACTTCTTCTCTGTCTTATCTGAGCTGTCTTTCACTGCAGAGCCACACAAGCCACAGGAGCCCACCTGCCATGGGTGAGTGTCATAGATACAAGCAGAAAGCAGAGACTGGTGTAGATCAATCTCATTAGTCCAGTCTATTCAAGCTATTCAGAAATCACTATGAAATAATAATGTGATTTTTCTTTTCTTTTTTAAATATGACTTTTCAATTCATAAACTGAATCTAGGTGCTTCTCAGAGTTGGAAATTTGAATGTATAATGTATTAGGTACCAATAATTAAAAGTGAAAGTGTGAAACATAGCCCTAGTTCTGCACTGTTCCCACAGTTATCATGTAGCATTCCTTCACAAGTATATATATTTATATAATATAATGTATTTGTGTTAGTTTTGATATTCTAGGATTCAGGCAGGCTCAGACCATGGCCTTTGCTATCAATGAGATCAACAAGAACGCCAAGCTGCTACCTAATGTGACTCTGGGATACAGTCTCTATGATAACTGTGTAAAACTAAGAGTTGGGTTCCGTGCTGCGTTGTCATTGGCCAGTGGTCGAGAGGAGCAGTTTCTTTTGGACAAGAGCTGTCTAGGGTCCCCACCAGTGCTGGGGATTGTAGGTGATTCTTCCTCAACACGTTCTATTGCCATCTCCAGTGTCTTAGGTTTGTACAGAGTACCTATGGTAAGTTTTTCCCTTTTTACCATCAGACATTTCTTTTTGACTAATTTGAAAATATAATAACCTATATAGTCTACAGCTGAAAGGGCTTATAAAGGCTTTTTACCATATTTTATGATGTGGAAGAATAATTTGTAAATTTTATGGCATGAACATATTAATGTATCTGACTCATATGAATCCTTGACTTATGGAATGAATATAATTGCTATGAAGCCTACAAAGTACTATACAGAATGTAATAGGCAGTAGACCTGGAATGAATAACAGAATGCTCTTGCGGAATGTATTAGGAAAGTTGTGACTTTGAGGTTAAACCCGAAGGCTGGATCTGGATAGGCTGTCTTTGCTGTGGCTGAAGTAGGACTCATGAATGCTTGGAAGGGGTGAATCCTGTTATCATACTTACCCAAGGACAATTTTGGTACTGAGTGTCTCATTGTGCCTAAAATACAAGGGGTATTTTGACTTTAAACAGAAGGGAGTTGTGTAACTAGAAGATATAGAACATTACAGTCCTTTACTTTACAGTCATATAAAGACCCTGTTTTCTCTAAGAGAGGCAGATAAATGCATGAAGCTGATTGAGATGTATGTTTTCTCTTTATGCTGCATGAATAAATAATCACTCTGTACAACAACTTTTAGTGGCAACAGGCTTTCTTCGACTATGCACATGCTGTATCTTGCAGGTGAGTTACTTTGCCACATGTGCCTGCCTGAGTGACCGGCAACGGTTTCCATCCTTCTTTAGAACTATCCCAAGCGACGCCTTCCAGGTGAACCTCCATTAGCAAAACAAGAACTTAAAATATGTTGACATCAGTTAAACATTCCACAGGAAAGATTACAACTGAAATTGCAAAAAACATTGCAACATATGTGTCATCATTGGAGCTATGCTAGTTTCAAATGACACAGCTGAAAAGCAATGATTAAACAATGTCCAATGTTGGACCTGTATAGGAGATGTTCTACTGAAAGAATATTCCAGGCTGAACACTAATCCTTCAACTCTATCCAATTAGGTGCGTGCTATGCTCCAGATTCTAAAGCAGTTCGGCTGGACCTGGGCAGGCCTGCTGGTCAGTGATGATGACTATGGACTCCACGCTGCCCGATCCATCCAATCTGACCTAGCTCAGTCTGGTGGGGGTTGTTTGGCCTACTCAGAGGTTCTGCCCTGGGGCAATGACCCACCTGAACTTAGGAGGATCGTTGAAGTAATGAGGAAATCCACAGCTCACGTGGTCATTGTGTTTGCACATGAGAGAAACATGATTCACCTCATGGAAGAGGTTCGGATTAAAATACTTAATTTGGGAATCCATAGTTTTAAAGAAGGTAAAATAAGTGATAGGTTTGTTCCCCCAACTGAAAAAATGTATCTTTTTGTTTACAATAACATCAGTTCCATTTCTTGAATCAACCAAGTAAGTAAATAATTGACTATTTCATAGCTCTCATTGGATAAGAGGGCCATGATGGGGTTATAGAGTGAGCCCACTGAAACATCATTCTGGTTGTATTAACAGAATGACGTCCATTTCTGTAATTCCACTACTATTGAATATACATTGATATAATGCACAGAAAAACACTGGATTATACCTGTGCTTATGTGTCTTTGATACTAGATACTATATGACTTAACACATAAGTGTTAACACACAATACATTTGGCATAATACATTCCACAGGTGGTAAAGCAGAATGTGACAGGTCTGCAGTGGATGGCCAGTGAAGCCTGGACAGCAGCTACTGTGCTCCAGACTCCCCGCCTAATGCCGTACCTGGGGGGAACTCTGGGTATTGCCATCCGTCGAGGAGAGATCCCAGGGCTCAGGGACTTCCTATTAGGAATACGTCCTGACAATGACCCTGACAACAGCTATGGAAATAGCATAGTGAGAGTTCAACTTCACAATCTGAAATCACAACTATAGAATAATGCCATTATTTTTGTTAATATGGATTATTTAAATATAATTACAAATTATCATGAGTATGATTATTCTTCATCTAATTTCTTCAGGTGAGGCAGTTTTGGGAGCACACATTTCAGTGTAGATTCACACCACCTCCATCAGACTGGGAAGATGCTGGGGGAGGCCTGTGCACAGGACAGGAGGATCTGAGGAATGCAGAGCTTAGTATTTTGGATATGTCAGACCTCAGGCCAGAGTACAATGTGTACAAGGCTGTGTATGCCCTGGCTCATGCCCTCAATGACATGCTGCAGTGTGTCCCAGGTAGAGGGCCTTTCAGCAGGCAAGGCTGTGCCAGTTTGCAGAGATTAGAGTCATGGCAGGTGTGATATCAATTTACATTCCATCTGTTTGTGTCTAAATCCTATGTTATCCCATTAGATGCTTACTGATTACTAAGAGTTTATGGCATTTGAAATAGTTCAGTAGGCAAACATTCAACAAAATATACAACCATGAGATTGGTATTCTTCAAATGCTTAGCAGCAGGATGAAAGTATTTCTTCTGTTGTGTGGCAATGATTTATCGTATTGTTATTGTGGCAGACTGAGGTGTGGGCTTATAACTGTGTTTGTCTTCCAGTCAAGGAGGGAGAAAAGGAGAACAGAAGAGACAACAGAGAACATTGGATCGACTGCAGGCGAGCTGGGATTGGGACCAATGTTCTCTGTTGTCTCCTCTGTTCTCCTTCTCTCCCTCCTTGGCGGGAAGAAAAACACAGCTAAAATGGTTCCTGGATGCAATTGGCCAATCAACCATAATTGGCCGCAGCTGGTAGCGGCTGCAGGGAGAACCACCCAACAAGTTTAAAGGGGAATTCCGGTATTTTTAAACCTGGGCTGTATTTGTACAAATTTGGCGCACTTGCCCCTGCGGATTACATTGCAGCCTAAGCAGCCCGTTTCGTGACTACCAACTGAGGCGATCTACCGGAACAATTCCAAAACTTTTTGCACCTATTTTGTGGTATAAATGATACAAATAGAGCCCAGGTTAGAGCCCAGGTTTAAAAATACCGGAATTCCCCTTTAAGTCTCTCCTGCATCCAGCCCACACTGTCTTTGTCTTTCCTCTAGCTTGTGTATTACTTGGAAAGGGTCAACTTCACCACAGGATTCGGTGATCAAGTGTCATTTGATGAGAATGGTGATGCCTTACCAATCTATGATGTCATGAACTGGCTGTGGCTCCCAGATGGAAGCACAAAGGTTCAGAACGTGGGTGTGGTTAAGAAGTCAGCCTCCACAGGTGAAGAGCTCACACTCGATGAAGACAAAATCTTCTGGAATTTTGAATCCAAAAAGGTCACTTCTACTTATTCAGCTACCTGTTTGTTGGCCTGTAGAGAACTCATAATAGTGTAAGATGCTGTAGATTGACTATGATAACTATTCTTACTCTCCCTGTAGCCCCCTCAGTCAGTGTGCAGTGAGAGCTGCACCCCAGGAACCCGTATGGCCAGAAGGAAGGGGGAAACAGTTTGCTGTTTCGACTGCATCCCTTGTTCTGAGGGAAAAATCAGCAATGAGACTGGTTGGTATATATTATGAAAAAGTATAATTTCTCTTTAGGGATATACTGCACATATGTATCTCTAACACCTCCCCCTCTTTGTAAGACTCAACAGAGTGCACCAGTTGTCCAGAGGACTTCTGGTCCAGCCCCCAGCGTGACCACTGTGTTCCTAAGAGCATCGAGTTCCTCTCCTACCATGAGCCCCTGGGTATCTCTCTAACAACTGCCTCATTGCTTGGCACACTTTTCTGCATTATTGTCATAGGAATCTTCACCTATCATCGCACTACACCCATGGTACGCGCCAACAACTCAGAAGTCAGTTTCCAGCTCTTGCTGTCGCTCAAACTATGCTTCTTGTGCTCACTGCTGTTCATTGGCCGTCCCAGGCTATGGACATGCCAGCTGAGGCATGCAGCATTTGGCATCAGCTTTGTTCTCTGTGTCTCATGTATCCTGGTGAAAACCATGGTGGTGCTGGCTGTGTTCAAGGCATCCAAACCTGGGGGTGGAGCCAGTCTGAAGTGGTTTGGTGCTGTGCAGCAGAGAGGGACAGTTCTGGCTCTTACTTCCATCCAAGCAGCGATCTGCACAGCCTGGCTTGTCTCTTCCTCACCAGCTCCTCATAAAAACACACAATATCACACTGACAAGATAGTCTATGAGTGTGTGGTAGGGTCCACAGTTGGGTTTGCAGTGTTACTGGGCTATATTGGCTTATTAGCTATCCTCAGCTTCCTCCTAGCGTTTCTGGCAAGGAATCTTCCAGACAATTTTAACGAGGCCAAGCTCATCACTTTCAGCATGCTGATATTCTGTGCTGTGTGGGTGGCCTTTATCCCTGCTTATATCAGCTCCCCAGGAAAATATGCAGATGTGGTTGAGGTATTTGCCATCCTGGCCTCCAGTTTTGGTCTCTTGGTTGCACTGTTTGGACCAAAGTGTTACATAATCCTGCTGAGACCTGAGAGAAACACTAAGAAAGCTATCATGGGTCGAGGCACCACCAAGACATAAAAGCAGCACTTGTATCTATAACTTTACATATTTATTTTTTCCCTCACTCAAGACAGATCTGCTTATGAAAGTGGTAAAGTGAGATATACAAGAATATAGATAATAATTCAAAACAATATCACTGTTAAGTAACAGAGAAAGCAGGACTGGCCACAATTAAATGTTTTGACTGTGTTACCACTGCGATCACAACTCTGTTTTGGAAGGCTCAAATCCTGTGTATTTTTTCTCACCCCATAATCAAGTCTAAACAATGCCCTTGTAACTTTAAATGATAATATCTTTCTGACCTTTATGTTAGAATCAACCATACATTTGATTAAACACTCTCTAAAATTAGAGTCTCTAATAGACTTTAATATTAATCCTGTTTTATGAAAAAAAGAATGAAAAGTTCTTTCCGCATTTCTATCCATATGCTCTTTTGATGTCTCCTCTGGCCTCCAGGTGTGCCACAGCAACACTATACTTTTAGACATACATCTAACATCGTAATGATGAAGAACCTCAGAACCTTGTGGCAATTTAAAGTCAATTGCACTTTGTCTAGTTGGTGACAACAGCTTAATAAAGCTAACACAATATATGTCTTTTATGGCTTTTAATATTTGCAAATACAGTTAAAACCACAAACACCAGGGTGTATGCAGAATGAACTAACAACAACCTCAGACAGTTCAGGCAGTTCATTTATGCACCCCAATGCACCAAGTTCCTGGCATGATCTACTGTCTGGTAGCAATTCCTCAAAATAGCATCTGGTAGCAATACCACGAAACAGCAGTTTTCTATACTTGACCTAACTGCCGTTACATTTCAGCATGATTAATAGGCAAAAGCATACATGTACATGTAGCCGATTGGTTTGTGATTCCACTTGCCATGATTGGCATGGCGTGGGCCCGCCCCTGTTGCCCCTGGTGTTCAGGGGCGCGCGACCCCTCTTTCTGGGCAGTTGGTCAGACGAGTCAGTGAGGTAGGTCGCAAAACGCACAAGCACCTGTTACGTTATTTATTTACTGTACTAAATGTCCGAATTAAGTTGTTACATCTATGTAATTGGGGTAGAATAACTTGAACATTGAAGGTGTACATTATTTTTTTAGGTTATTTTGTGTAAATACGTTTTAATTTAACATCGTAATTTAACATCGTAATGATGAAGAACCTCAGAACCTCGTGGCAATTTAAAGTCAATTGCACTTGACTGGATCTGTTAGCGAGTGGAATATTGCTAGCTATGGGCTAACGATAGTTTTCTTGTCCTTTAGCCATGTCATGTTGTTGAATGCTGCACGCGCAGGTTGATGAATGGTCACCGTTTCGTGATGTGTTTTCAGGTACAATTTTTCATTTGAATATTAATATGTTGTTCAGTGTTATGTGATTGTTGTATTGTGCTGGGCAGTTGGTCAGACGAGTCAGTGAGCCATGTCATGTTGTTGAATGCTGCGCGCGCAGGTTGATGAATGGTCACCGTTTCGTGATGTGTTTTCAGAATAAACGGCAAGATAAATGCCAAAGAGACCAACAGCCATCCTGATTATTGAAACACAACGCAGACAAGATAGCTACCGCTACATACATTTCAGCATGATAGGCATACACATACATAATTATGGTTAAAATTCCCATCACAAACCTCACTCAAAACTCATGTTAAATAGGCCTTTTGGGACCATTCATGCAGCTAAATAAAAAAAATAAAAAAAAACATTTTCAAGAATCATTTTTTTACTGAGCCTGAGTGGTGACTGTTTTAAATGTATGTGGGTAGTGGGGATGGGTTTTGGAGCCACCTGAATTAGTTCATTAAGTAATCGATGAAGTTTATCGCCCTCTATTGGCCACCAGTAGGAATTGCAACCAACATCGATATAACTTACAGTATCTCCTCTGGCACAGTCTCTGGCATAGCCCTACCCCCCCACTCCTCCCATCCTCTTGAATTCAGGTTGCCTGCAACTGACAAACAAATGAATCAAATGTTCTTATGGGAGTTCAGTTGAGAGTGTCTTAATTTCAAATTCCAATTGCGTTTTGAAAGCTCCTGTGTATTGGTAATGTTACTTAGTGTTCATTCATAGTATACGGGAAACATGATTACGAACACATAGACCTACCTACCTACCTTGGACTTGCATGGTCGTCATTGTCACACACAGACTGGATTTACCTCACGTTTATTTTGTTTTCCATTCAACTTAATTGAACTGTGAAGTGCATGCACACAGATCATTTATTGCGATACCATGAAACTGCTCATGTGAACCACAAACAGGTTTGCATGTGTGGAATCTGCACACAGTAAACAAATAATTTGAGTCAGTAGTTGCAAAAACAGAGACAAAACTCGCATGCACTTCACAATTCAATTAAGTTCAATGCAAAAAGTTCTTGCTTTAATATTTTACAATTTGGTGAATCTTTCTTGCGACTATCATTTTGCAGAAATCAGAATTGTATTCTGTAAGTACAGATATCAATTTACAGGATGTTTTTCCTGTGGATACAAAATCAAATCAAATCACATTATTTGTATAGCCCTTAATCACGGTTTAGAAGGGCTTCACAGTGCCCAACATTAGGGGTGGGCGATACTGCAAAATTTGGTATCGATCCGATATCAAGTAAATACAGGGCCAGTATTGCCGATACCGATACTTTTTACTTAGAAAAGCAGCTTATCTACTTTTGTGTAGGGGAGAGCAATGTGTCATAATTTATGAAGTGAATGCATCATCAACATGCAAATTTTAATTAAAATTAAAAATTTGAATTTTCATGATCATTGAATGATTTTGTGATTTTTCCTTTAATTAGTTATCATGATTATGATCATAATAAAACACAGGACAAAGATTGTAGGCAAATAAAAAATATTTTTTATTAACTAACTCCTACCTATTTGTTTTCTGCTAACATCGCAGCTTGCAGTATTTTGGTCTGCAGCTGTAAAATAACACCAAACGGCGCTCCTCTTCTTCTCTGCCATCATGCAGCCAGCAGTGCGCTGCTGAGTGACGTGACTGCACGCCGGCAACACTCACAGTATAGCAGGGGAGGAGGGGGAGGGGCAGAGTGCGCATGAGCGAAGTGAGTGAGAGGAGCGGTGTTTGCACATGCACAACCACTATGATGTAACGGGAGTTGTGTACTGAACGTAGAGAAGAGAAACTGAAACTTAAGTATCGATCTCATCAGCAAGTATTGATCAATACCGTATTGATAGATCAATATTTTAGATCGATCCACCCACCACTACCCAACATGTGAAACAATAAATGGTTAGTACCAGTGCTTAATTTGTAAAATAAGAGATGCCAGCACAAATTAAGCACTGGTTAGTACACAACATCCCCCAGCCTTAGACCCGCAGAGGACAAGGAAAAACTCCCACAAAACCTTTTTGAAAAAAATGTGAGAAACCTTGGGAGGGGCTACTCAGAGAGGGATCCCCCCCACCAGGACGGTTGGGTGTGCAATAGATGCCGAGTTTGGGTATACACAATACTGTCACGGTCTCGGCCGTGCCTCTAGTGTTCCCCTTTTGTCTCTACCTGTCTGTCTCTGTCTGTTTGTGTGTTTGTGTTGGCGGGCGTGGCTCCTCGGCTCATCAGTATCTCCCGCTCACCTGCTCTACCCCGCACACCTGCTATCCATCTACTCATCACCACCAGTACAAAAACCCTGGCTTTCCTCCCACTCATTGCCAGATCGTTGATTCAGCCACTGTGGTATTCCTCGTCTCTGGCTCCTAAAATTGTGTGTTCTAGTTTATCTCGTTTCTCTGCGTCTCGCTAACTTTACTCTCCTCTGCCTCAGGATCATTGCCTGCAACCCAGCCCATCATCCGTCTGCCAGCCTGCCTGTCTGTCTACCTGCCTGTTCACCACCTGCTTGCCTTGCCAGCTGCATCCACCATCGGTTTCCCCGGCTTCTCCCTGCTTCCGCCTCCTGCTCCTTCCCCTGCCTCCGCTCCAGCCTACCCCCCGGGTTTTCCCTCAATAAATCATTATTTTCCATACTCTGAGTTCGGCTCTGTATTTGGGTCCAACCTGTGACATTCCAACAGAACGATCTGGCCACGATGGACCCAGCTAACCAACCAGGTAGCTATGCTAACCACTCACCTTACTCCACCAGTCTCCGCAGCCCAGCTCTGCCAGCCAGTCCTCTCGGCTCCATCCCCAGTGTCTCTACCCTCCCGAGGGTTTGTCCACCAATGTTCCTTGGTTTTCCACCAGCGGCCACAGACCTTCCCCACCGATCCATCTAAGGTACGCTACGTTATCGGCTTGCTGAGAGGCAGGGCCCTGGCCTGGGCCAAGGCCGCTAACTCTGTGACGATTTTATCTCTGAATTAAAGGATGTGTTCGATCACCCCGACCATTGGGGAGACGCTTCCAAGCGCCTGGCCAACATCTGCCAAGGAGCCCGCAGCGTGGCCAAGTATTCGGTGGAGTTTAAGACTTTGGCAGCTGACGCTGGGTGGGACGACCCGGTGCTATGGGGTATCTTTTTAAATGGTTTGACAGAGCAATTAGCCACTCAAGACGAGCCAGGTAATTTTAAATCACTTGTCTTCCTAGCCATCAGGTTAGACAACCATCTGCGGGGCCGGCGCTGACAAGGAGCGGTTCGTCTCCGCCAAGCATCGCTCGCTCCGCCCCTCCTCCACTCTCTGTGCCGGTATTCTGTCGCCTTCTGCAGTCCTGGCTCCGTCATCCGAGGCTTCCCATGGGGAGGAGCCCATGCAGCTAGGAAGAGCCCGCCTGTTGCAGGCTGAGCGGCTCCGCAGGATGCAAGCAGGTGAGTGCCTCTACTGCGGGGCACCTGACCACATTCTTGCCTCCTATCCTATCCGGCCAAAAGACCAGGCTCACCAGTAACTATGGGGGTACTGGTAAGTTAAACGGCCTCTTCCCCCTTCCCTCATATGCATTTTAAAGCCACCCTGTGCTGGAACCAGGAGACTCTACATTACATTACATTACATTACATTACATTACATTACAGTCATTTAGCAGACGCTTTTATCCAAAGCGACTTACAATAAGTGCATTCAACATAGGTAGGTAAGAAAACTACTAGTCACCAGAAATCGTAAGTGCATTTCCTTCCTAAACAAGCAACTAAGAGCATAACTAGTGTTAAGGTAAGAGTGCAATAAGTTAGCAACCTACTTTATCTTAAACAAATGAGACATTACATTTACATTACAGTCATTTAGCAGACGCTTTTATCCAAAGCGACTTACAATAAGTGCATTCAACCTAGGTAGGTAAGAAAACTACTAGTCACCAGAAATCGTAAGTGCATTTCCTTCCTAAACAAGCAACTAAGAGCATAACTAGTGTTAAGGTAAGAGTGCAATAAGTTAGCAACCTACTTATCTTAAACAAATGAGACAAATAGAGAATCGAATAAACAAGAGCTAAGACAAATAAGTGAACCCAATAAACAAGAGCCAATAAACAAGAGCTCAGGCACATAAATGATGACAAATAGGCAAGGCTAGGAGGAAGGGTCAGGGTAGTGTTTCCTGAAGAGGTGGGTTTTCAGCCTGCGGCGAAAGATGGGCAGCGACTCTGCTGTCCTGACATCAGTGGGGAGTTCATTCCACCACTGTGGGGCCAGGACAGAGAAGAGGTGTGACCGTGTAGATCGGCCGCAGGGAGCTCTGAGCGACGGGGCAACCAGTCACCTCGAGGCAGCAGAGCGAAGTGGTCGGGCAGGGGTGTAAGGCTTGACCATAGCCTGGAGGTAAGAAGGAGCTGTTCCTTTCACTGCCCTATAGGCTAGCACCAGGGTCTTGAACTGGATGCGAGCTGCTACAGGGAGCCAGTGTAGAGAACGGAGAAGGGTAGTTGTATGGGAGAACTTGGGGCGGTTGAACACCAGTCGAGCTGCAGCTTTCTGAACAAGCTCCAGAGGTCTGATGGCAGACGCCGGGACACCAGCAAAGAGGGAGTTGCAGTAGTCCAGGTTGGAGATAACAAGAGCCTGGATGAGCACCTGCGCTGCCTTGTCAGTGAGGAAGGGGCGAATCCTCCTGATGTTGTAGAGGAGGAATCTGCAGGAGCGTGTCACTGATGCAATGTTTGCCAAGAACGATAGTTGGTCGTCCAGGGTCACACCCAGATTCCTCGCAGTCCTGAGTTGACGTCACCACAGCATGATCGATGGTGATGGCCAGGTCTCGGTGCGGACAGCCCTTCCCCGGGAGGAACACCAGCTCAGTCTTGTCCAGGTTGAGCTTCAGGTGGTGCATCGACATCTACTCCAAGATGTCTGCCAGACATGCAGCAATGCGTGCCTCCGTGTGTCAGAAGGGGGAAATGACAGGATCAGCTAGGTGTCATCTGCATAGCAATGGTAGGAAAAGTCGTGTGAATGGATAACAGAACCAAGAGATGTTGTGTAGAGGGAAAAGAGGAGCGGACCTAGAACCGAGCCTTGCGGAACCCCAGTAGTGAGCGTGGTTCTGACACAGACCCTCTCAGCGTCACCTGGTAGGAGCGATACATGGAGAGTGCAGAGCCTGAGACACCCATCACCTCAAGGGTGGAGAGGAGGATCTGGTGGTTCACCGTGTCAAATGCTGCAGACAGGTCCAGGAGTATCAGGACAGAGGAGAGAGAGTTCGCTCTAGCGGCATGGAGCGACTCTGTCACTGCCAGGAGGGCAGTCTCGGTCGAGTGACCCACTTTGAACCCAGACTGGTGGGGATCCAGGAGGTTGTTCTGGTGGAGGTACAAGGACAGTTGATTGAAGACAGCACGTTCAAGGGTTTTTGATAGGAAGGGTAGAAGGGAAACCGGTCTGCAGTTCTTCACCTCAGAGGGGTCAAGTGTTGGTTTCTTCAGAAGGGGGGTGACTCTGGCAGTCTTGAAAGCAGAGGGAAAGCATCCAGACATCAGAGACGTATTGATGAGATGAGTCAGGAAGGGAAGGAGCTCAGGTGCAGAAGACTGAAGCAGAGTGGATGGGACCGGGTCAAGGGAGCATGTGGTGGGGCGGCTAGATGTAACCAGGTGAAGGACCTCGTTCGGGGAGAGGGGAGAAAAATGTGATAGGGAGGGAGGTGGGGAGGGATGGGTGGAAGGCAGACAGGTGTGGTTGGTGCGCAGGGCACCAGCCGGGGGGTGAGGGAAGGAGGATGGGATATCGTTGACCTTCTTGTCAAAGAAGTTGGCGAAGTTGTCAGGGCGGAGGGAGGAGGTGGGAGGAAGGGGTGGGGGTTGGAGGAGGGAAGAGAAAGTTTTTTTTAGAGTTGGAAGCAGAAGTTTGAATTTTAGTGCAGAAGAAAGCAGCTTTAGTAGCAGATAGAGAGGAGGAGAAAGTGGAAAGGAGAGATTGGAAGGTAAGAAGGTCCTCCGGGAGGTTGCCTTTTCTCCATTTGCGCTCAGCCACTCTCAGGCTCCGTCTCTCAGTACGCACTGAGTCCAACAACCAAGGGGCAGGTGGAGTTTGGCGTGCAGGCCTGGAGGTGAGGGGACAGAGATTGTCCAGAGAAGAGGACAGAGTAGAGAGAAGAAGATCAGTGGCAGTATCAGGGGATAGAACAGAAAAAGATCCGGGGGCAGGGAGAGCAGAGAGAACAGAAGAGGAAAGATCAGTGGGGGAGAGCGAGCGGAGATTGCGACGAGAAAAAACCATGTGGGTGGGAGGGGGAAGAGGAGAGAGAGAGAGAGAGAGTGTAGGACATGAAGTAGTGGTCAGAGAGATGAAGAGGAGTGACTGAGAGGTTGGCAGTAGAACAGTGTCTGGTGAAGATGAGGTCCAGTTGGTTGCCAGCCTTGTGGGTAGGAGGAGATGGGGAGAGGCCTAGGTCGAAGGAGGCGAGAAATGAAAGAAGAAGGTCCAGCTTCTCAGTTTGGATGTTGAAGTCACCGAGAAGGATGAGTCCAGAGCCATCATCAGGGAAGTGGGAGACTAGTGTGTCAAGCTCCTACAGGAACTCACCAGCAGGGCCTGGTGGGTGATAAACAACTGCGATGGTGAGCTTGACTGGATGAGAAACAGTGACAGCATGAAATTCAAAGGAGGAAGGAGAGAATTGTGACAGAGAGAGTATTTCCATTTGCTGGAAATTAGCAGGCTGGTACCACCGCCTCGCCTCGCAGCTCTGGGAGTGTGAGAGAAAGAGTACACATCTGACAGAGCAGCGGGCGTGGCAGTGTTTTCTGGGGTGATCCAAGTCTCAGTTAGAGCAAGAAAGTTGAGGGAGAGCAGGGATGCGTAGCCTGAGATGAACTCAGCTTTCGGCACAGCCGACTGGCAGTTCCACAGCCCCCCTGCCACCACTTGCTCAACATGAGTTGAGAGAATAGGATTAGATCAGATTAGTGGGGTTGCGGCGTCTGGGTGTGACCCAGCGTCTGTGCGACCACCAGAAAGAGGAGAGGACAGGAATGGGAAGCAAACACATGGTACACAATCACAATACAATGATGCGGTTTACGAAGAGAAGAAGCACCTAATCTTCGAAGGTCGTTCTTTGAAGAAGTCAGGCTTGAAAAAGTCACCTGTTGCCTTTGTTCGCCTAACCTTTGTAAAGCTGACGCTTTCAAAGCAGCAGTGGTTTTAAGACTGCTTCCACTGATTGCTAATTGTCCGCCAGGAGTGCAGGCCCCTCCCAGACAATTAACAAGGCAATTGGCCTAGCTTGGTGAAACTACCTTCAATAGGGGCTATGATACAAACAGAAACTGACCAACTAGCAGCTAACAATAGACTACTGATTAAAGCACTGATACTTAAGCAATCAAAGTACAGCTAACAGCAACCTGGTAAGCAAGAAAAATATACTCAGAGTATTCTAGATGAGTCAAGTAGTTCAGAATCCCTCCAGAAGTTAAATACACACACCCCTGCTGGCTCTGGTAGATTCTGGCGCCGATGAAAATTTTATTGAATCGGAGCTCGTCTCTGAGGCCGGCATTGCAACCGAGCCACTAGCCTCACCGCTAAACGCCAACGCCTTGGACAGGAAACTCCTGGCTCACATCACTCACCAGACTAAACCCCTGCTCCTCATCCTCTCCGGCAACCACAGGGAACAGATCCGCTTCCACCTGATCTCTTCACCTCATGCTCCCGTCATCCTTGGACATCCCTGGCTGAAGTTACACAATCCCCACCTCGACTGGTCTTCAGGCAAGGTAACCAGTTGGAGCCCATTCTGCTTATCCACATTCATGCAATCTGCTCCCCCCCCCCCCCCCCCCCCCCTCCGGACTTCTCATCCATCCCGTCCGATTACCATGACCTGGGGGAGGTTTTCAGTAAGCAACTGGAGCTTTCTCTTCCTCCGCATCGTCCCTAGGATGGCACCATCAACCTCCCTGGAGCTACACTACCCTCAAGCCGGCTGTACAACCTCTCTCGGCCGGAGAGAACCACCATGGAGACGTACATCAAAGACTCCCTGGCTGCTGGCATCAACCGGCCATCCTCTTCCCCGGTTGGTGCCGGCTTCTTCTTTGTCTCTAAGTCCATGCATAGACTTCCGGGGCCTAAACAACATCACGGTCAAGAATAAGTACCCTCTTCCCCTCATCAACTCCGCCTTCGAACCTCTCCAGGGGGCCACTATATTCTCCAAACTGGAATGCTTACCACCTGGTCAGAATTCAGGAAGGAGACGAATGGAAGACGGCCTTCAATACACCTCTGGGCCACTTTGAGTACCCGATAATGCCCTTCGGCCTAACCAACGCCCCTGCCATCTTCCAGGCCCTCATTAACAACGTGCTCCAGAACTTCCTCAATCGCTCTGTGTTTGTCTATCTAGACGACATCCTCATCTTTCCCGGACCCTGGAGGAACATACCCAGCACGTCAGGCAGGTGCTTCAGAGACTCCTAGAAAATAAACTCTTTGTGAAAGCCGAGAAATGTGAGTTTAACACAAGTTCAGTTGGCTTCTTTGGCTATATTATTGAGAGCGGGCAGGTGAGAGCAGATCTGGGGAAGATACAGGCGGTGGCAGAGTGGCCAACTCCTTCATCCTTGAACTTCAATGCTTCCTTGGGTTTGTCAACTTTTACCGCCACTTCATCCGGGATTACAGCTGCATAGCTGCACCGCTGACCAAACTCACCTCTTCAGCCATCCCCTTCTCCTGGTCCCCCGAGGCAGAGGAGGCTTTCGCCCAGTTGAAGGAGAGCTTAACCTTGGGTGCACCCATCCTGGTGCACCCTGACCTGACGTCAGTTCACCATGGAGGTGGATGCCACGGGGGTCGGGGCAATGACCAGCACTCCAGCACTGACCAAAAGCTCCATCCCTGTGCCTTCCTTTCTCGTCGGTTATCCCCGGCCGAACGCAACTACGATGTGGGCAATCGTGAGTTGCTGGCGGTAAAGTTGGCCCTGGAGGAGTGGAGACACTGGTTGGAGGGGGCGGAACACCCTTTCATTGTCTGGACGGACCATAAGAACCTCGCCTACAACACTGCCCAGATAGGAGAACGCAAACGCCCGCTCAGTCAGCATCGTCCTAGGAGTGGGGATCCACGCAGACGCCAACTCCGCCGAGCTGCAGCCTGGAACAGATAGGAGACACACACACTCACACAGACAAACATGACGAGCGTCAGTGGACAGGAGCAGGTAGACCAGGAGAACAGGACATGTAGGCAGGATGCTAATATCCATTGGCAGGACCCTGAGCTAGGATGAGCTAACTGGTCTAGCCTTACTCTGAGAAGAGACTGAGCCACTCCATCAAGGCTGGTCAAATGATAAAGAGAATAAATAGGTTTTTAGCCTTGACTTAAAGACTTCGATAGAGCCTGCCTCTTTGATTGAGACTGTTCCAGAGAAAAAGAGCCCGGTAAGAAAAGGCTCTGTTACCTGCAGTTTTCTTTTGGACTGCTGGGATAGACAGGTAGCCAGCGTCCTGTGATCTGAGGGCGTGTGGCGGTTTATGGTTTAATCAGATCTGATAAGTAGGACGGTGCCATCCCATGTAATGATTTATATAGTAAGTAAAAGATTGCATGCATGAGGACAGACAATGGGCTCCAGCTGGTTACCTTGCTGGCAGACCAATCAAGGTGGGGATTATGCAGTTTCAGCCAGGGATGTCCAAGGATGACGGGGGCATGGGGTGATGAAATTAGGTGGAACCGGATCTGCTCCTGCTGGTTACCGGAGAGGATGAGGAGCAGGGGTTTGGTCTGGTGTGTGACTCGAGCCAGGAGTTTACCATCCAAGGCGTTGGCGAGTCCACAAGAGCCAGCAGGGGCAGAGTCTCCTGGTTCCAGCACAGGGTGGCTCTAAACTGCATGCGGGGAAATGGGGAAGAGGATGTTTGGCTCACCAGCACCTCCACATTTACTGGTGAGCCCTGTCTTATGGCCGGACAGGGCATGTGGCTAAAACGTGGTTGGGTTCCCTGCAGTAGAGGCACTCACATGCTCGCATCCTGTGGAGCCGCTCGGCTGGAGACAGGCGGGCACTCCCTAGTTGCATGGGCTCCACATCATGGAGAGTCGCTGAGGACGGAGCTAGAACCGTGGAAGGCGGAGGCACTCCCAGCCTAGTGTGTGGAGGAAGAGCGGAGTGAGAGGTGCTCGGCGGAGGGACTCCCAGCCTAGTGTGTGGAGGAAGAGCGGAGTGAGAGGTGCTCGGCGGAGGGAGGTGAACCACTCTTTACCTGCACCGCCCCGCAGATGGTTGTCTAGCCTAATAGCTAGGGGACAAGGGATTTAAAATCAAATGGTCACGAGTGGCACGAGTGACCGTTTAAAAAAGTACCCTGTAGTGCCGTGTTGTCCCACCCAGCGTCAGCTGCCAAGGTTTTAAATTCCACTGAGTAATCAGCCACACTCCGGGATCCCTGGCGAAGATTAGCCAGGCGCTTGGAAGCGTCTCCCCAGTGGTCGTGGTGATCAAACACATGTTTAAGCTCGGAGATAAAATCATCGAAAGAGAGGGAAACAATTGGCTGATGAGAATTAACGGCTTCGGCCCAGGCCTGAGCCCTTCCTCTCAATAAACTGATTATATAGCGTACCTTTGACTGGTCGTGGGGAAGGTCTGTGGCCAGTGGTGAAAAACCAAGGCGCACTGGAGGGCAAACCCTCGGCATTTACTTGCATCCCCGGAGAAGTGTTCCGGATCCGAGGCGTAGGATTCTCTGGTAGAAAGAGGTGCCGGGGATGGAGCCGGGAGGACAGGCTGGGTGAGCTGGGCTGCGGAGAGTGGCGGAGCAAGGTGAGCATTTAGCATAGCTACCTGGTTGGTTAGTTGGGTGATCTGGTAAGGGCCCGTTCGTGCTGCCACAGAAACTTGCCCTGGCTGACGATTGCTTTCTGTCCAAGTTCACTGGGTCCATGTAGGCCAGATCATTCTGTCACAATACAACTGGTTGGACCCAAATGCAAACCCAGACTCAGAATATGGAAAAAGGTGATAGTTTATTTGGGGGGAAGATGAGAGCGGAGACAGGAGGAGATCCAGTCGGCAGAAGCGGGGAGAAGCCGGAGGGACTGGTGGTGAGCGCGGCTGACAAGGCAGGCAGGTGATGAACAGGCAAACAGGCAAGGAGAAGAGCGGTATGGCTGGGTGACGGGTAGAGATCCTGGGACACAGGGAAAACAGGGTTAGGACGACGTAGGAATACCCAGAGCCAGAATACACAATCCTACCACATTGGCTGAATCAACAATCTGGCGACTGGAAAACCGGGGAAGATATACTGGAGGCTTGATGGGTGGATGGAGATCAGTTGTGTATACAGGAGCCCGGAGAGTGCCACGCCCACCAAACACACACACACACAGAGGACAGACAGCGACGCACTGGAAACACGTTGGGGGAGGGAGAACACAAGGAAACTGGAGGCACGGCTGAGGCCGTGACATTACACCTATTATAAATACTCACATCAACACTTAAATTGTGCGGATCGGGAGGGTATGTCATGGTTTAGATACCTTTTCAGTCTTATATGGAAATCATATCTGGTGTACATAGTGATGAATATATTTTCATAATGGTTACATCTTTACTTTTAAATGGTACTTTCTCTCTACAGGTGGATGCCACGAGGGGGACAACTTTCTCCTGCTACATTGTATGAAAAGTCTAGGAAGGATCTGATTGGATGTTTTCATAAGAGGAAGTGCTGCATTTTTATAGACATTGAATACATTGTTCTGGTTGAAATATATTCTGCTACTGAGGTACTAGTTAAGTGTCCAGAACAGCTACATCCATGTATTGGTTCTCCTGGCTCCTTGCTGGGTGGCCCTCGTCAGCCCCCTCCCTGCTCCTTTTGGGGGTGGTGGGCAGAGATGTGGGGCTCAGAGTGGGGTTGGAGCTGGTTCAGACAGCAATGTGTTCTCAGTGGGCTGTGCCAGTGGAGCAGAGCAACCAGGGTCTCTCCCAGGATGGAGATGTGGTTATCGGCGGGCTCTTTAACCTTCACTACCTGCTTCCAGTTTTAGACCAGGAGTTCACGAAAACTCCCCAGTACAAACCTTGCACTGGGTAAAACTGTTTATCATATTATTTACTGTAGTTATGGTTATTGTACTGTACATACTATGTTTTACATTTTCAGGTTCGGCAAACACAAGAAGAATGCTTCTGCCCTTTTGTGGGGCTTTTTTGTGTTTTTTTTAATGCAGATTTAGTATGCAGATAATTGGTTGACATCTACAGTTTCCATTCTACAGGATTCTGAGCTGTCAATCCATATGATGTTTATACCAGACAAAAATGTATGCAAGAGTAACAGTATTAACAATATTGTTGAGGTGGTTTCTCAAATATATTTAATTAATGGCAATATTTTCTTCTATAGGGTTTGTTTAATGTATTTACTATTGGACATTTAATCTGGCAAGTGTCAAGTACCTTTGTACGTCACTTTGGATAAAAGCGTCTGCTAAATGCCTGTAGTGTAAAATGTTTTTATTATAATTACTTCGGCAATAATTAATTTTATCTTGTCACTGAATGACTACTTCTCTCCTGCACTGTCAGTTTGGAACTAGGGTCGTTAAGATACGTGTATGTTATGATGTTTGCGTTGGAGGAAATCAATCGTAACACCATCCTGCTACCAGGCGTGAGGCTGAGCTACCGTATTCTTGACAGTTGTGGCATCCACCCCTGGGCATTGCAAGGAGCACTCTCACTGGTTGGAGGAGACAGCCACAGTTGTATCTCAACAGCCCCTCTCCCTCATTCAGCTGTGTATGGACAAATTGGAGAGAGGAGAGGTAATATATAACTTGGTGTGCACATTCCTACTATGTCCATGACACAATTACATGGAACAATGATAATCATAAAGAGTATAATGTCTTTAAGACAAAACCAAATTGTAATTTCCATGTAACTAAACTGAAGTCGGGTGCTCTTTCAGTGATGCATCTGTTTTCATCACATTCCCCACTATGTCCTCTAATGCTGTCATCAGGTGGTCAGTCTGTCCCTTTGCTCATTGGTGGTGCCTCATCCATAACAGCTGTAATACTGTCCAGGACCCTGGGGCCTCTCTCTGTACCTGTAGTGAGTTTCACTATCTCTGAGGAACAACGCCTCAGTGGAACATATTTTTCCACTGTCCAAATCAGATGAAGATGTTGATATGAAACTAGAAACATTATTCTCATTTCAAATTATTATTGTGTTTGATTTAAATATCAGTATGATAAAAATGAATTCATTAAAGTCTCACAATAAAATATGTTCATGTCTTCCTCTCAGATCAGCTACCTGGCTAGCTGTCCCTGTCTGAGTGACAGGCGTCAGTTTCCTAATTTCTTCAGAACCATCCCCAGTGACATTTACCAAGCTCGGGCAATGGCCCAACTTGCCATACGCTTCCACTGGACTTGGGTTGGAGCAGTGGTAGCAGACAACGAGTATGGCCACATGGCAATCAAGGTGTTCATTTTTGCTGTTCATTGATCATTGATCATTGATCGTATTGATCATTGTTTATAATTGAAGTATGATGTAAATGTAGGAAAAAGTTAATAGCTAAATAATGTGCCTGATGATTTTATAAGATTAATATACTATTCAAATGTTGCTCATTCATCTTGTCCTTTATGGCTCATATTATATCTATATTTCAGGTATTTCAGGAGGAGATTCGGGGGGCAGGAGTGTGTTTAGCATTCATAGAGACTCTCAGCAGAGAGACTATTGTGGAAGATTCCAGACGAGCAGCAATCACTGTTCAGGCTTCGGCTGCAAGGGTGATTCTAATCTTTTGCTGGCACACAGAAGTGAGGAACTTTTTCCTGGAACTACTCAAGATAAATGTGAGAAATTGAGATGAAAGCGAGTATTAAAACAATTTAATCATCAAACTGAGACATCTTACGTGGAAAAGATGCAACTTTTTTTTTTAAATTGTTTATTTAAATAATTTCCCCTTGCTCTAGGTGACTGACAGACAGTTTCTGGCCAGTGAGGCTTGGAGCACCAGTGTTGATCTTCTCCGAAATGTTGCCTTCTCTAAGATGGCCAGTGGTGTTCTGGGTGTGGCTATTCGAAGTTCAACTATACCTGGATTTGAGAATTATCTCAGAAGTTTGCATCCATCTCATCGTCCTGATGATGAGCTATTAAGAGAATTCTGGGAAAAGGAGTTTGGGTGTAGTCCTAGGGCTACGCAATCACATGCCACACCTCTTTCCTCCCATCTGTCTTCACCATTCAGCTCTGTAACTCCTCCGCCCAGGTCTGACCATTCATCAAAGCCAAATGTTTCTACTTCGTCTCCAGCTAACAGGTCGCCTCTGACAGCTCCCTTACCCCTCTGCAGTGGGACAGAGACCCTGGAGAAGGTGCACAATTTCTTTACTGACACCTCCCAACTGAGGGTGACCTATAATGTGTACCTTGCTGTGTATGCTGCAGCCCATGCCCTTCACAGTCTTCTCTCCTGTCCTGATAGAGACAGCCCTCCCAGAAGCAACAGATCCACCTGCTCTTCTCCACGTAACATTAACCCCACAGAGGTAAATGCAGTCAATTATATGTCAAAACTTCTGTGAGATGTAGAGGCTTTGTACATTTTCCATAAAGGCTTGACTTCCATAAAGACTATCATTAAAATAGTACATTAGTACAATAGTACAAACTATCATTAAAGAGAACTATCATTAAAATAGTACATTTTAATGATAGTTCTCTTTAATGATAGTTTTGATAAGGTGTAAATTAGAACTTTTTATAACTTATTAGAAATTAGACACATTTTTCACCAACAGTATTTTACACAGGTCAGTTAAAAACTTAATTGTTTCATGAACAACACTTTGATTCTCTCAGCTGTTGCAGCACTTGAACAAGGTGAACTGCACCACTCCGCAGGGGGAAAACCTTTATTTCCAAGGGGCCGACATTCCAGCAATGTACGACCTTGTCAACTGGCAGACCACCCCTGAGGGGCCACTCAAACTTGTTTTGATTGGTCGTGTGGATGGGTTTAATCTTCACCTTAACCAATCAGCTGTTCAGTGGAGTACAGGGTCCAATCAGGTAGTGAGAAAAAGGATGTTTATCTCATGACAATTGCTATTAAATTGAATGTTTATATTATTTGTGCATGTACAAGACATGTATGTTGTGCTTAAGAATATGGTCTGGAATATTGTTTAGGTGCCTATTTCAGTGTGCAGTGAGAGCTGCCCGCCAGGTACCCGTATGGCCCGTAGAAAAGGGGAACCTGTCTGCTGCTTTGACTGTGTCCCATGCACTGAAGGGGAGATTAACAATGAAACTGGTAAGGAAAATGCAACACAAGACAACAGGAAGTCAGCATAAATAGGTGTGATGTTTTTCACTCATCTGCAATTTCCTCCTTTCTCTTTGGTTTTCCTGCAATGTCTTCCCTATTTTCCCCTCCTAGGTTCCCCCTACTGTGAGCGTTGTCCATTAGAGTTTTGGTCCAATGCTGAGCGAACTGCTTGTATCCCTCGCCAACTGGACTTCCTGTCCTTTAACGAAACCTTGGGCATTACCCTTACAACAGCCGCTGTGTCTGGTGCCATGGTGACAGCAGCTGTGTTTGTGGTCTTCCTGTGTTACCGGCACACTCCTGTGGTGAGAGCCTAGAGTAATCGAAAGGCGATTATATTTTAATTTCATCACTGAAAATATATTGGGGATCTAGTCGCTTTTGTTGTGTCGCGTTTGTGTGTGTTGTGTTTGTGATTCAGTCTTGTCCTTTTCCTGTTTCCTGAACAAAACACTCTAAATATCCACATCTTTATCTGTTAATCTGATTCATCTCAAGGTGCGAGCCAACAACTCAGAACTGAGCTTCCTGCTTCTCCTGTCACTCAAGCTCTGCTTCCTGTGCTCGCTGGTGTTCATTGGTCGTCCGTCAGTCTGGTCTTGTCGGTTCCAGCAGGCAGCATTTGGGATCAGCTTTGTTCTTTGTGTTTCCTGCCTCCAGGTTAAGACCATAGTGGTTCTGGTTGCATTCCGCTCAGCTCGGCCTGGTGCTGAAGCCCTGCTGAAGTGGTTTGGTCCAGGCCAGCAGAGAGGAAGTGTTTGCCTCTTTACCTCTATACAGGTGAGTGTATTATTGTTTTGCTGAAGTGATTAGAAATTTTAACTATATTTCACTTGACTACATTTCATCTAAAATATTTATTTTGATAATGTTTTTTCTCCAGGTTCTCATCTGTATTATATGGCTGTCCCTCAGCCCCCCCGTGCCTCGACGTGACCTGAGTTTCCAAGAATCAAAGGTGACCCTAGAGTGTGCCATGGGATCTGTGGTCGGCTTCTCTCTTGTACTGGGCTACATTGGCTTGCTGGCCTGCATCTGCCTCCTTTTGGCCTTCCTGGCTAGGAAACTTCCTGACAACTTCAATGAAGCCAAGCTCATCACCTTCAGCATGCTGATATTCTGTGCTGTGTGGGTGGCATTTGTTCCTGCTTACATCAGCTCTTCAGGGAAGTACATTGTTGCTGTGGAAATTTTTGCTATCCTGGCCTCCAGCTATGGCCTCCTGCTCTGCATATTTGCCCCAAAATGTTTCATCATCCTTCTGAGGCCTGAGAGAAACACCAAGAAACACCTGATGGCCAGATAAAAGACAAATACAAGTTTTTCTTTAATTTGCCAGTGGCTGTGAGACATGAATTGGAAAAATATTGTATATTTTGTTTAGTTTAAGGCATTCAAATGCTAGATGTATCAGAGCTCCATCACTGCCACATTGTTTTTAACAAATACTCAAAACACTATTCTCACGTATTGCACTTCATTCATAATGTTTTTCACCAAGGATGGAAGTCATTTTTACTTTTACTAAGTATGTTTTCACTGAAGCATTTTAGTTTAGTAGGGTAGCAGGGTGGTTTAGCACTCACAGATTGCTAAAGATTGTCACAGATTGTTGAATCATGGTTTGACATTGCTCGTGTCGTGACCCCGCACCTTACAGCTTTATGTAATAAGATAATCCAATATATGCTCTCTTCTTTCATTGTATGTTAATTGTTGTTGTGTCTTAATCTTAATTATTTTACTTGAATGTTAATAATAACAGTTTTAATTATATAGCATCAAAACAGAGTTACAAAGTGCTTCAAGGGAGTAAAAAGAAACAGCCAAAAGACAGGCATAAATACATAGCATGAATTAAATTAATTAAATTAATCAAATGAAATTACAAGCCCTTAACTACGGTTATGGTCTCAAAAGGGCTTCACAATGCCCATAGTGAGAGAACAATAAATGGTGGCATGACACCCTTCAACCCCTCGCAGAGGACAAGGAAAAACTCCCACAAAACATTTTAGGAAAAAAACAACCTTGGGAGAGGGATCCCCCTACCAGGACAGGAAAGTTTGGGAAGGCAGAGTATACAAAATGTCGTAATAGTTAGTAATTTGAGTGGGATTAGGGCTGTCAACGAATATTCTATATTCAGTTATATAATATAATTGTAAAAAAAAAAAACATTGCATGACAGACAGGAGTCACACAACGTCACATTCATTAGCCCCTTTTTGACCCAAGTACCCAGGACTTTTAGGCCCAGGAACTACTTTTCAAGGGACTAAAAGTTCTGTCAGCCCATTGTTGTCTCTGTTTCAGCCGCGGTCCAAAGACCCGTGAAGATGAGGCAAATTGGTCCGCTGACGTATGAAAAAGCTCCACTCCAGTCCAGTAGGTGGCGGTTATGCAGAAGACTATACAACGATGACGCCATATAAAGCGACGGATAGACATCATTATTTGTGCGACAACCTCCGTAAAACCAGAAGAAGATTATTTGTGCGACAATGTAAGCATGTAGGAGATTCAAGTGGTGCTGCTGTTGATCATGATTTACTGTTTTGCAAATGGGGTAATAGGGGTTATGCGCAAAACAAACTTCTGTATTCTGTAAGGCGCGTTGAATGGCACTGTTTTTTTTCAAGATGCCTTCAGAGCTACCAAAGATGAGCATAACTGATGTCCATTGCGTATGCAGGTTGACATCTAAAACTCCTGCCACCAAAATGGATAAGGGGTTTAAGCTATACACTTCCTCATACATATGCGACTACGAGGGTATGCATCTGCTAACGTTAGTGATGCGACCTGTTTTACAGAATACGGAAGTTTGTTGCATAACCCCTATTGAGTCAACGCTGGAAAAGAGCAGCAGAAGCAAAGGATTCAAAATGCCCGAAATGCTAGACTTAAAGTAATAACGGATTTTATGAGCAGAGATTATTGCAGAGATTGTCCATGAGATGACTGAGACTGACTTGCCATCCGTTTGGGTACACAATAGATCAACGGAGTGGTGGGAAACCGTGGTTCCAACTTTGCAGCATGTTGTGTTCTGCATGACCTGTGTGAAATGAATGGTGATGAGTATAGAGAAGAATGGGGTGCCACTACATTAAACTAGCCTGACGAAGCACTGTCATCCACTGTAGAGGTCGAGGGGCTAGACGCACGTACAGGTCTACTGAAGTTTATAGATTTGGAAGAAAATTATCTCTAGTGGCTTTAATAGCCATTTTTCCATTCTGTATCCACCTGTTGTACATTGTTTTTGTCTGTGACCCATGTACCATTTATACTGTATATTGTCAGGGTCAAGTTTCTTTAGTTTGGGGGTGACAGCAGCGAGCATCCCCTCCACCCTTGACTAAGGTGGCTAAAAGGCTAAAATCTCGGAAATACGACAATAATGTCAGAAATACGAGAAAGCTTTGTGGCCCTTATGCATCTTCCGTATTCAGCAGCTAAAAGCAAATTGTTCTCTACTCAGATTGGAATTTCCTGCATAAAAGCAATCAATTTGTCACCTACTATTTTTTCTAGAACCTTGGCCAAAAAAGGAAGTTTAGAAATTGTTCTGTAATTTCTCAGGAGAATTGGGTCGAGAGAGGGCTTTTCGAGAATTGGTTGAACAATTGTGTTTTTAAAACGATACCAGAGACTAATGACCTATTAAAAATGGATAAAATGTAGAGACAAATAGGATCAAATACTTCTCTAAAGAGACTAAATGTCCAGGGAACATGAAGAGGGCTTCATCTTGGCAATAGTTTCTGTCAGGAGTTCAGCAGAAATTGAGTCAAAACATGATAAAGAAATTCTAGTATTTGCTGCAACGGTTGGTGCCTGAGCTGGTGGGGAAATCTGTCTTCTAATTGCATGCACCTTGTCAACATAGTTTAAAAATTCTTCACAGTTTTCAGCAGGTGTGTTCAATGACAGGACAATCACATTGCAGATGCCCCCCGCATCTGCAATGTGATTAATTACATTAAAAAGAACCCTGAGTTTATGGCTGTTAGATTCTATGAGGTCAGAGAATGTTGTCTTGAGGAAAATCGTATTGAAATATTTGAATTGTAGTATTAATTTCAAAATATATTTTACTCAGTTATCAGCATTAATTGTATTTTTCATTGCAGTTTTTACATTTTGAAGTGGGATATTTTGTTTTCTATGTCTTGTCTGTCATGTTAGGTGGCAGTTCTATTTAGAATGATTTGGTGCTATTTAGAACCTTTAAGTATGGGTGCCATATATCATATATCATATATCATATTTCCCTATGATGACAAATCAGATAACTACTTTTGGGTACTGTACTTTTGGGTAACCTTTTATCACTAGTGTGTATCCGGGGTTTTGGTTATCACCGGGGATGACAGCATGACTTCATTGTCAGACATAGACTGGATTTACTGCACAATGCCCACTAGATGGGAGTACTATACTGAGCTATTTAATGAGGCTTCACTCTTTACTCTTATGCTTCAGTCTACATTTCTCACTCCTTTGCTTTGTTTATGATGAAACTCTAAGCTTCTTTTTCTATACACTTTCCCAGTTCACTTAATATTCCTTCTAGGCTCTAGAAACAGCTGTTTCCTCCTGGTGATGTATTTGCTCTAATACCAATTTCCTTTTTTCTAAGGGTATTGCTTTGTTTCATGAAGACTTCATTCGTTCATTAAATTTCCCATAACTGGTTATTCCTATTCAGGGTGCCCTCATGGTGAGTTCTCTGAGTAGGGACCCTCCTTGAATACTCACAGAGGCAATCCAATCCAAGGGTTAATCCAAGCAGGTCTAATTAATAGTTAATCCAAATAGTCTATTTTGTTAGGTCTTGTGTAGGGTTTCTCTGCAGTTTTCTCTGCTGTTGACACCTGAACAGTGAACACATCTTCTGAAATATCCAAGCTCACCCCTAAACTTCTCTGCATGGGAGGGAGTTCAGTGCTGAGAACCTAATCCTTCAATCCTTTAGCCAAGTCTTCTGGTGGAAATGCTCAAATAGCATCCAACAAGATGGAGGTTATCTTGTGCAGCCGCAGATTAGAGATAGCCAACATCTCTTGAGTATTGTGGAGGAGAGTGATGGCCTTGTCTCTGCTCCGGAATCTGGCTCTCCCTCCAGTGCCATTCTCCTGGGCTCATGCATGGCCACAGCTGGTGATGGGCTTTTGCCAAGGACATGAACCCGCACCCTGTACTCATCAGCATCAAAGTCATTGTACAAAGTTCAAAGGGTTTATTTGTCACATACACAATACAAAGGTGCAGTGAACTGCATGGTGGCATACTCTGAACACTGTGCTAGATAGATAGAAAGAGACAGAAAGGAAAAGGGGACTAAACTAGGGGATAGTACAATATAAGAAAAAAAACTGTATAAACAGTATAAAAAAATATTATTATAAATATATGGTTGGTTGTGTGTGTGTTTATGGTCCTAATGGCCTGAAGATAGAAGCTCCTCCTGAGCCTCGCTGTCTTTGCCTGAAGCGTTTGCCTGAATGCAGCAGTCTGAACAGTCCGTTGGTAGTGTCCTTAATGATCCTGTTGGCCCTGGTCCTGCACCGCCTGATGTATTCTGCAGGGTGGGGAGTGTTGTCTCAGTGGTCTGCTGGGCCACTCGTACCACCCTCTGCAGGGCTTTGCGGTCCTGGGAAGAGTAGTTGCCATACCACAGGATGCTCTCTATGGCACCGGAGTAAAAGGTTTTCTGGATCTGAGGGGAGAGCTTGAATTTCCTCAGCTGTCTGAGGAGGTAAAGGTGTTGCCTCGCCCTCTTGACTGGTGTGTGTGTGTGTGTAGTGTTCATGTCAGGTCCTCAGTGATGTGCACTATAGGTACCTGAGGCTGCTCACCCTCTCCACTGGGGTCCCGTTGATCATGAGGGGAGTGTAGATCTTCTGCTGCTTCCTCCTGAAGTCCACAACCAGCACCTTGGTCTTGCAGAAGTTCAGGGTAAGTCTGTTAGCCTGGCATCACAGTGACAGATCCTCCACCTCGTCCAGGTAGACCATCTCATCATCGTTGGTGATCAGGCCTACCACTACCATGTCATCTGCAATTTTCCGAATGCAATTTTGCGCCCCGAGTAAATGTCTTACTCAGAATCAGAGCCCCGGGCTCTAAAGTGCGACAACAACGCGTATTTTAAACTGGTATTAAACAACGTTACGTCCAGTGAACATGACAAGAGTAGGTGCGCGAGGCCGCGAGCCAATCAGAGCCTAATATGTAAATAGATACACGCACACACGGGGCGGGGGGGGGGCTGCCAGTTAAAAAGTTCAGCACCATAGTCTCACATAGTTCCCCCTGCTGATGTCGAGGTGGGATAGGGTGGTGTGTAGGACATGGGAGAGGGCATTGTTGCGGTACCAGAGGAAGAACAACGTTCAGATGGTCTTCACACACCACAACAGCTGTAGTAACAGTGGGATAGATAGGATGTATCCGACTATATCTGTCTCTTACACAATGTGACCAGTAAAGTACATGCGTTGTCTAATGCGGCTCCTTCCTGCACCTTTTCTTCCTAATGTTGTGGGCCTGCCAGTCCGTTTGCTACATGGTAAATGATCTTCTACATGTCTGTAAACAACGTTACGGAACGATGCTAAAGGCTGTGCTACTACATTGTCGCAGAAATTAGGGTCTGTTCCCTAGCTAGGCAGATAGATAAACTTTCTCCAAACACCAGTAGTGAGTGAAGAATCAATACATTTATTGTGTGCCACTTCATGGTTACTTTATGAGAAACTGAGTAAAGCTGAAATAAATGGTAAGTAATAATACATCTATGGGTTAAATGTACTGTTTACACAAAATACTAATGTGAGTATGACAATAAGTACATTATTAACATGATGTGCTCAACACCAGAGAGAGGCTTAACAAAATGATCTACTTAAATCTTAAAGGGCAATGACCCATTTTTAGAACAGCACCGCCTAGTGGCACAGACATAAACTCCAACTACTCTACAGGGATCAGTAAATTGCCCACTTCCACAAGGAGATCACATGGTCAACTATAGATCAGAGCCCCTGGAGCTGATAGAAATTGTCTTTCTCTAGGACACTGCAGCACAGAAGCCTGCAGTCTTGAAGGCTTGAACCTGAGCCTTGGGTTGAACGATGGTCTCCCTATTCACTAAATCACCCTGCAAGCCAAATGCAAATGCCAAAATGCATGCTTTATGCATAAAACGAACTTGTACAGACCTTTTGTGCTAGTATTGGTACTCAGGTTCCCCACATACAGCTCATTTTAGTTGCAAACCAGTTGCATGAACCTTCAATTCAAAACTAAATCATTTTTTTAAGTTAAAGCAACTCATTTGTCTTTTTCATTTTCAAATAAAGAAATTAGCTTGAACTGTTTCAAAACTGTAATTAGATGCTGCACACATCCTGGTGTAAGTAAACCAGTAAGTAGTAAACTACTGCTAAGAGAAATGGAAATGTATGTAGATGCAATACCCATATCACAAAATGGGGGCACATAGATTCCTTAGTGTTGACAGTTAATGGGTTCACTGATTATCTAATCCCTGTTGACTACATTTCCACAACCTGTGGACAGTCCTGGTTATGATGTGCAAAACAATAAGAAACAAAGTACAAAGTACAAAGTACACACAGTGTGTTTTCCCTCTGTGCCACCCCTTGGTGTGTGTATAATTGGATGTAATTGCTTGTGAAATCAGTGGCGATAGTGGTGAGAAACAGCACACCTGTGGCTGTGGGCACTATCCCTCTGCCAATACCCTCACTACCTCCTGGCTTAACCCCACTGAATCTAACTTAATGTGTCTTACTCCTCCCGGATGAGGTGACCACCTGCCCAGAGCCACCACATGCCTAATGGCCTAGTTCTTTGGCAACATTGGTGATTTCACAAAGGTAAATGAAATATCGAAATTCCTTGGCAAGTTCCTCTCATCATCAGAGCAAAGGAGAAGACAATGTTTTCAGCCCCAGATGACCCGTACAAGACCTGTTCTAGACCATTCTCTGCTCCCAACTTTGTGGCAACAGTTTCGGGAAGGCTCTTCCCTATTTCAGCATGACAGTGCTCCCGTGGACAAAGTGAGGGCCATAGCAGCAGCTGAGACCACAGCAGCCTGAATTTTAAAATAAATCAACTTTTTTTTTTAAATTTATATTCTTTATTTAACCTTTATTTAACCAGGAAGTACCATTGAGATTAAACATCTCTTTTGCAAGAAAGACCTGGCCAAGACAGGCAGCAGCATAAATAATTACAAAACATTTCACACAGACATGACAAATTACAAAAAATTACTAGATAGTAAAACAAGGCAACTTAGCCATAGTATGAAAGCTAATTTAAAAATAATTTACAGACTAATAAATCTGCCTCCATATTTTTCATTCATCAATTTAAAAGCATCTAGCGAAATTAGCTTGCTAAAGTTTAGGTAATTTTGCAACATATTCCAGGCAGGAGGAGCAGAATACATAAAAGCCCTTTTCAGTACGGGCATTGGGGACAGACAGCAGGAATACGTCTTAAGAGCGTAAACCATAGGATCTATTTCTTTTCTGCAAAATATAAGAACATAGATGATAATAATAATAATAATAATAATAATAATAATAATAATAACAACTTTAATTTAAGAGCACTTTTAGTGGTACCCAAGGCACTTAAATTAACAATAGAAAAGAGAAGAACTACATAAAATGAGGAAAAAGGACCAGGGACAGGGCCAGCTGGGTTCAAAGGCCTGGCTGAAGAGGAAGGTCATCAGCCACTGTTTAAACACTTCGATGGATCCAGCATCCACAGGGAGTCGGTGAATGAAGGCCAGAGGTGGTAGAAGGCAGATTTGGTGACAGATTCAAGGAGACTAACTATCTATCTATCTATCGATCAATCGATCTATCTATCTATCTATCTATCTATCTATCTATCTATCTATCTATCTATCTATCTATCTATCTATCTATCTATCTATCTATCTATCTATCTATCTATCTATTTATTGATCTATTGATCTATCTATCTATCTATTAAACTAGATGGAGGCCTATAACAGCCAACAAGGATTAAAGAGAAACCCTGAGAAATTTCAAGATTTACTGCAAGAAATTCCAATTCTTTACAGATAGAACCACACTCACAGATATTACCTGCGCCTGTTGATTTTGCCAGATCCTAACCATATCCATTTTACACATCAGGCTATGCACATTTAAATGAACAATGCTTAGACCAGACAAGGATGTAAGATCAGATGCCGTTTGGATGCATTGAATGTCAGGGCCAGGGTTGGGTTGCACATTTCCTGATATCATCAGTAAAAGAACAACAAGGCATTGTCGGACTGGAGGGAGGGTCGGGGGAGGCTTAATTGGATCCAGGAGAGAGGTGAGTTAGTGGACTGCTTCTTCCCTGGATCCAATTAAGCCTCCCCACCCTCCCCCCAGCCCGCCACAGCCGCTTTGCAATATTACATGCAATATTACATCTCCTTCTTAGATTATATGCTAAAATGAGAAATCCCATGGCTGGATTCTCTCACCTGGTTGCTCAGGGTCCACACTCTTTAGGGTTCTGGTACTGGTGCTGGTCCAGCCTCAACCACCTTAGCAGCCTCCTCCACAGATTCTGGCTGAGTATAGTAACACCCTTCAGCTGGGGCAAGATGTCCAAATGGCTGCTGTCAGCTGAGGAATGTAGTCCTTTCCCACAGTTTCTCTGTGGTAGATGCCCCAGTCTGCCACACCAGGTTGTTATATATTTAGCCATAATTTGTGCAACATTCTGTCTCTCATCTTTGGCAACCTCACGCACTGAAACAGGTTGTGTTACGGGGCACCAGATCATTTTTTAAAATAAATATTGGAAGGAATTATGCCTTGGTATTAATACTTAATTACCAATATAGTCAAAATTACAATTTGGTTGGGGAGCCAAGAGGGGCCCTGTTGAGGGAGTTGGGGCCCTACATCAAGGAGTTTAAGATCTACTCTTGCACTCCTTGTCAATCACTTTGAATTTAAGTGTCAGCTAAATTATTAAATGTAAATGTACCTCCAATAGGTGTACAGTTACGCACCATTCATCACCATAATAGACACTGTCACACCATTGTTGTTTCAACATCACTCTTGAGAGGAGTGGTTTGGGGTTCTGTGTGCATGTGTCATCCTATTTAATTGTTCATTCCACCATGGGCTTTACAGCTGTTATAAAATACTCACATCAACACTTAAATTCTGCAGAGCAGACACTGCAAGGAGCACTGTCACTGGTTGGAGGAGACAGCCACAGCTGTAACTCAACAGCCCCTCTCCCTCATTCAGCTGTGTCTGGACAAATTGGGGAGAGGAGAGGTATTATATAGCTTGGTGTGCACATAATTCCTACTATGTCCATGACACAACCACATGAAACAATGTCAATCATAAGGAGTATTGTCTTTGAGACAAAACCAAATTGTACTTTCAATGTAACTCAACTGAAGTAGGGTGCTCTTTCAGTAATGCATCTGTTTTCATCACATTCCCCAATGTCCTGTCATCAGGTGGTCAGTCTGTTCCCTTGCTCATCGGTGGTGTCTCATCCATTACAGCCATAATATTGTCCAGGACCCTGGGGCCTCTCTCTGTACCCATAGTGAGTTTTACTAGCTTTGAGGAACAATGCCTAAGGAACATATTTTTCAACTGTGCAAAATAAGATGAAGTGGATGATATAAAACATTGTTCACATTTCATCAAATATTATTGTGTTTGATTTAAAATATAAATATATCTGTATGACAAAAATGACATCATGATAGTTTCACAAGAAAATCATATTTTTCATTTTCATTCTTCCTCTCAGATCAGCTACCTGGCTAGCTGTCCCTGTCTGAGTGACAGGCGTCAGTTTCCTAATTTCTTTAGAACCATCCTCAGTGACATTTACCAAGCTCGGGCAATGGCCCGACTGGCCATACACTTCCACTGGACTTGGGTTGGAGCAGTGGTAGCAGACTATGGCCACATGGCAATCCAGGTATTTATTTTTGTTGTTATGCTGATCTTTGTTTATAATGGAAGAATGATGTAAATGTAGTTCAAAGTACAAAATTCGATATAATGTACCTTAATGTTGTGTTTTACACACATTTTGTACATAAATACACTATTTCAATGTCTTCTTGTCTTCATGGCTCATCCCACCTCTATATTTCAGGTATTTCAGGAGGAGATTCAGGGGGCAGGAGTGTGTTTGGCATTCATAGAGACTCTCAGCAGAGAGACTATTGTGGAAGATTCCAGACGAGCAGCAATCACTGTTCAGGCTTCGGCTGCAAGGGTGATTCTGGTCTTTTCATGGTACACAGATGTGAGGCAATTCTTACTGGAACTAGTCAAGATAAATGTGAGAAGCTAAAATAAAAGTGAATATTAAAACAATTTAATCATCGAACTGAGACATCTTAACTTTTTTTTTTTTTTTATTGTTTATTTCCCCTTGCTCTCATTCTAGATGACTGACAGACAGTTTCTGGCCAGTGAGGCTTGGAGCACCAGTGGTGATCTTCTCCAAAATTTTGCCCTCTCTAAGGTGGCTAGTGGTGTTCTGGGTGTGGCTATTCGAAGTTCAACTATACCTGGATTTGAGAATTATCTCAGAAGTTTGCATCCATCTCATCGTCCTGATGATGAGCTATTAAGAGAATTCTGGGAAAAGGAGTTTGGGTATAGTCCTGGGGCTACGCAATCAAATGCCACACCTCTTTCTTCCCATCCATCTTCACTACGCTCTGTAACTCCTCCCCACAGCTCTGACCATTCATCAAAGCCAAACCTTTCTATTTCATCTCCTGCTAACAGGTTGCCTCTGACAGCTCCCTTACCCCCCTGCAGTGGGACAGAGACCCTGGAGAGGGTGCAGAATGTCTTAACTGACACCTCCCAGCTGAGGGTGACCTATAATGTGTACCTTGTTGTGTATGCTGCAGCCCATGCTCTTCACAGTCTTCTCTCCTGTCCTGACAGAGACAACCCTCCCAGAAGCAACAGATCCACCTGCTCTTCTCCATGTAACATTAACCCCACAGAGGTAAATGCAGTCAAGTTTATGTCAAAACTTCTGTGAGATATAGAGGCTTTCTACATTTTCCATTAAGGCTTGTAGAATGTACTACTTTAATTAAACCCTTGAGAATGATAGTTCTCCATATTTTGATAAGTTGTTTATTCTCAATGCATTTGTATTTCACACAGGTTAGTTATAAAGTAAAATGTCTCATTGACAACATTTTGATTCTCTCAGCTGTTGCTGCACTTGAACAAGGTGAACTTCAACACTCCACAGGGGGAAAACCTTTATTTCCAAGGGGCCGATATTCCAGCAATGTACGACCTTGTCAATTGGCAGACCACCCCTGAGGGTTCACTCAAACTTGTTTTGATTGGCCAAGTGGATGGGTTTGATCTCCACCTTAACCAATCAGCTATTCAGTGGAGTACGGGATCCAATCAGGTAGAAAATCAATTGTTTATATTCTTTGTGCATGTACAACACATTTATGTTGATTTTGATAATATGGTTTGGATTATTGTTTAGGTACCTATTTCAGTGTGCAGTACAAGCTGTCCCCCAGGTACCCGAATGGCCAGTAGGAAGGGGTGAAACTGGTGAGGAAATTACAACACAAGATTACAACACAAGACAACAGAAACTAGGGGTGGGCGATATGACTAAAAATCAATATCGTGATTATTTCAAACTTTTACCACGATTACAATTAATGAACGATTATTTTATTTGTTTTATTTTATTTAGAAATTTGAAATTGACCGGATGCCCTATGCCATTCCTGTGTCTGACTTCCTGACCGGCTTGACACATTCGCTCGCGGCTTGCAAAAAGGAACGGGCAAAACCTGTCTGAACGGGGCGGAGGGACGTGACTGAATACCACGTAGTATTTTTTAAGGGGACAGTTCATGAACGCAGCATTGGGGAAAGTATTTGGCCCATTCATTCGCGGGAAAGTGATGTTATGTCTGATGCGCGCGCACACACACAGACACTCACACTGGTTGCTTTGCTCACTGGCGCTTCTCGACGTTCCTCGTTCTTGTAGCCTAAATAACAATCGAAATGAACGATTTTGAAAATTTGCTACGATTACATAATTAAATCGCGATTACGATTATAAACACGATTATCGCCCACCCCTAACAGAAACTCATGTTCCCACCACCATTTTTTATCGTTAATGGCACAATCACAACTGCATAAAGAGGCTTCCAACACACAGTAGGTGACGCAGTCTTCAAACTGATGTTTTTCACTCATCTGCAATTTCCTCCTTTCTCTTTGGTTTTCCTGTCTTCCCTATCTTCCCCTCCTAGGTTCCCCCCACTGTGAGCGTTGTCCATTAGAGTTTTGGTCCAATGCTGAGCTTACAGCCTGCATCCCTCGCCAACTGGACTTCCTCTCCTTTAATGAAATCTTGGGCATTACCCTGACAACAGCAGCTGTGTCTGGTGCCATGGTGACAGCAGCTGTCTTTATGGTCTTCCTGTGTTACCGGCACACTCCTGTGGTGAGAACCTAGAATAATGAAATAGGGTGCACGATTTTGTATTGGTTCCATACACAGCAAATCCATATTGGCTTGTAGTCACTTGGGTCCATTTAGCCTTAAATATCCATGTCTTTTTTCTGTTAATCTGATTATCTCTATCTATCCCATTCCTCATCTTAAGGTGCGAGCCAATAACTCAGAACTGAGCTTCCTGCTTCTCTTGTCACTCAAGCTCTGCTTCCTGTGCTCGCTGGTGTTCATTGGTCGTCCATCAGTCTGGTCTTGTCGTTTACAGCAGGCAGCATTTGGAATCAGCTTTGTTCTTTGTGTCTCCTGCCTCCAGATCAAGACCATAGTGGTTCTGGCTGCCTTCCGCTCAGCTCGGCCTGGTGCTGAAGCCCTACTGAAGTGGTTCGGTCCAGGCCAGCAGAGAGGAAGTGTCTGCCTCTTTACCTCTATACAGGTGAGTGTTATGGAAGCTGTGTTGAGTCAATTACATTTGATGCACCACATTTCATACCAAATTAATTCACTTTGAACAATGCATCTTTTCATCCAGGTTATCATCTGTATAATATGGCTGTCCCTCAGCCCCCCCGTGCCTCAACGTGATCTGGGTTTCCAAGGGTCAAAGGTTAACCTAGAGTGTGCCATGGGCTCTGTTGTGGGCTTCTCTCTTGTCCTGGGCTACATTGGCTTGCTGGCCTGCATCTGCCTCCTCTTGGCCTTCCTGGCTAGGAAACTTCCTGACAACTTCAATGAAGCCAAACTCATCACCTTCAGCATGCTGATATTCTGTGCTGTGTGGGTGGCATTTGTCCCTGCTTACATCAGTTCTCCAGGGAAGTACGCTGTTGCTGTTGCTGATTTTTGCTATCCTGGCCTCCAGCTATGGCCTTCTGCTTTGCATCTTTGCCCCAAAGTGTTTCATTATCCTTCTGAGGCCCGAGAGCAACACCAAGAAACACCTGATGGCCAGATAGTAGACAAATCAAAGTTTTTCTTTAATGTCAGTATGTAACTATTAATCATATCTACTATATGACTGGCAGAGACACTGGATGTCCACCTGCTCCAGTGGAGCTGTTGCACACAAAATGTTACAGCTTACCTCTCTTGCAATTGCTCCTTTAATTTGATCATGTAACTTATGTTAACTTCCCTGGCTATTTAATGTTAAAATATATCTCCCCTTGCCTAGACAGCCAGACATAGTTATGGCTTCACTTGTTACTAAATGATTAAGAATATTTCTGTTTGCCTTAGACGTCATCAAACTCATATGTGTACATTAAATGTGTGTGTATGCCTGCCAGTAGGTTCTTACAAAATATAAAATGCATTTAAATGAAATACTGCTAATTGAAAATAGGATTCATTTCACATTTATGCGGCATGTAAGTCTCTTTTCCCATATTACAATGTTTCTCCCAATTCTGATTAAATATCTTCCATGGTTCACCATAGACATGGTTCAATAAAACACTACTCCAGCAGGTCAGCAGTCAGAATGTTTTATTAAACTGAAATTTAAATCAATGTATAATTTCTTCATGAGTGAAAGTCTATATTATCTGAAACATTTTCCTTTTCCTCACATTGTTATCATGAACAACGTCTGGCTTGGCTGTTGCGGTTTGGGGGTATTACTGTCGATTGCTCTCTGCCTCACTCGGCTGGCTAAGTAAGTTAGCGGAGGGTGATGCAACAGGGCCCTGACGCCAAAACAAATCTGCATTGATGTTTTATTCTCATATAAAATGTCATAATCAATACGTGAGTTGGCGGACTGAAATATACTGTAAACGATACAGTATCCATACCATTAATTGAATGGTAAATGGTAATGTAGGTAAATGCAATAACAATATTACAAAATGGGGACACATTGATTGACAAAGTAGATATGATGAGAAAAAAAATGTGAATCCACACAGCCTACTTTTCCCATCTCTGACACCTCTCAGTGTGTATAATTGGATGTAATTGCTTGTGAAATAAGTGGTGATGGAGGTGAAGAACAACACACCTGTGGCTGAGGGCACAAGCCCTCTCCCTACCTCCTGGCTTAACCCCACAGAATCTAATTTAGTGATTCGTACCCCTCCTAGATGAGGTGACCACCTGTCCTCTTGAACCAGGGCTGCCTCAGGTTAATGGTCTAGTTCTTGGCAACATCTGAGAACAGCTGATTGTATTTCTGAACTTAGCTCTTGGTCATCCAAACAGTATCAAATAGACTGTGCTGTTTTTGTCTGGGAACTGATCATTTCTTGAAAGAGTAGTCATTTATACATTCATAATGGATGCGGGGTTAAGTGAAAGTCATTCCAACAAAACTAGAGCCCACAGCTGTGTTAATCATGAAAGTAAACTTAGTAGTTAGCAAAGCATAGTTAGCAAAATCCAATAATGTTAGCAATAGTGTTCTTAGGTAGCCTCATCTTATTTTTAGCAAGTAATTTATATGTAAATGTATATGTAATGTATATGCATTGTGTATTTATAGATAGATTTGTGTCTATCTAAATGTATAATTTCTAAATTTGGAAAAAAATCCACTTTATCAAACTTTTAGCTAGAATGTTACTATATGCATACCCAACCACAAGGGTATTAAGTACTTGCGTAATTGTATTTTGGTCCTAAAGTCGTTTTTCGGGGATTTGTAGTTTACTTTAGTATTAAGTTTGTATACTTGTACTCTCACTCAATTACATTTTTGAGAAAAATACAACTTACATTTACATTTAAAATTCAGACCTTCAAAGTACTTGTTACAAATCTCACAGGTCCAATTAACTTCAGAAAATTTAAATTAGTATTATTTTTTTCACTCGCCAAACTATTAACACCGCGGCCGTATTTTATTGAAAACAGCCAATCAGATCCCTATCAATGGGATCTGCGACACCAGACGCCTTTGGCAGGGACTACGGACTATAACGGACTACCAGGGCAGACCCCCCGCAATTGTGAGTGCCGATGCATCCCTAGCGGACGACCTGAACACATTCTATGCACGGTTTGAGGCTAGCAACAACAGCACTAGCTCGCCGGCTAACAACACCACCGTTAGCACAGCTGGAGTGAGTTCTACCGCTGGGGATGAACGCACGCTCTCCGTGACCGAGCACAATGTGAGGAGGGCTGACGAGGGTGAACACAAGGAAAGCTGCTGGTCCAGATGGCATATCTGGGTGAGTACTGAAGACCTGTGCTAATCAGCTAGCTCCAGTGTTCACCAGGATATTCAACATCTCCCTGGCTGAGTCTGTGGTCCCCGCCTGCTTCAAAAGATCCACTATTGTCCCTGTGCCCAAGAATGCTTCTCCAGCATGTCTGAATGACTACCGACCGGTGGCCCTCACCTCGGTGGTCATGAAATGCTTCGAGAGGCTGATTAAGGACTACATCTGCGCCTTCCTCCCTTCCTCCATGGACCCGCTGCAGTTTGCCTATCGCCCAAACAGATCCACGGATGATGCTGTCTCCCAGGTACTGCACACCACACTCACTCATCTGGACAGCCGGAAGGGGGGCTATGTGAGATTGTTGTTCATTGACTATAGTTCAGCTTTCAACACCATAGTCCCCTCCAGACTGGCTGGAAAGCTGATTGAGCTGGGACTGAACACCCCCCTGTGTGCCTGGATCCTGGACTTCCTGACCGCCAGGCCCCAGGTGGGCAGGGTGGGCAGACACACCTCGAACCCCCTCACCCTGAACACAGGATCCCCCCAGGGTTGCGTCCTCAGCCCCCTATTGTACTCCCTGTACACACATGACTGTGTGGCCAGGTTCAGCTCCAACTCCATCGTAAAGTTTGCGGATGACACAGTTGTGGTGGGCCTGATCTCTGACAACGACGAGAAGGCCTACCTGGAGGAAGTTGCCGATCTGACACTCTGGTGCCAGGACAACAGCCTCCTCCTGAATGTCACCAAAACTAAGGAGCTGATTGTGGACTTTAGGAGGACACAACAACAGAGGACGTATTCACCATTGGGGCTTAATGGGACTACTGTGGAGAGGGTGAGCAGGTATAAATACTTGGGAGTCCACATCTCCGAGGATCTTACATGGACTACATACACGGACACTGGTAAGGAAGGCGAGGCAGCGCATTTACCACCTCAGGCAACTGAGGAAATTCAAGGTCTCCCGGAGGATCCTTCTGTCCTTCTACTCTGGGGCTGTAGAGAGCATCCTGACTGGAAGCATCACTGCCTGGTTTGGCAATAGCTCTGCCCAGGACAGGAAGGCTCTGCAGAGAGTACGCACTATTGGAACTACACTCCCCACCCTGCAGGACTTGTACACCAGGAGGTGCAGAACCAGAGCCTGCAGGATCATGAAGGATCCTCACCACCCCAACAACGGACTGTTTCAGCTGCTGCGGTCAGGCAAGCGCCTCCGTAGTCACGCTGCTAAAACAGAGAGACTGAGACGGAGTTTCTTTCCTCAGGCCATCAGGACTGTGAACTCCGACCTCACCAGGGCCCCCACCAACATCCACACTCTGCCCCTCTTATGCACATGCACACACACACACACTTAGGCGACTACACATAAATTATATCACATTCACACGATTTCCCCCATCTACCTCTTATTTTATATTTTATTAAGTGCTCTTACTGTATATATTGGGTTGTTTTATATAAGAGCTCTAACTGTAATTATTGTAATTTTATTTTTTTCTACTGTAAATATTGTGTTGGTTTTTACTGTAAATACTATGTATACTGCCCATTGCACATTCCCGTGAGCATTGCCACTTTTCATTTCACTACATGTATGTGTATGTGACAAATAAACTTCTTGAATCTTGAATCTTGGTAAATTAACTCGCCCATACCCATGCTGATTGGTCCTTGTGCAAGGACCAAACAACACCACAACACAAAGGACCAAAAAGCAGGGATCTTTGATTATAGACACCTGCTATCAGAATATGACTACAGAAGATGGCCACTAACGATGTCACAATGGCTTTCGTGGTGTTACAATTGGCCTTTGTGATGTCACAATTGGTTTTCGTGGTCTTACGATTGGCTTTAGTGATTGGGGTATGTGATGTCACAATTGGCTTTTGTGAACTGAACTTTATAACTGCACACTCTGATGTGAATGCTGTCCATGTTAGTTTACCTCGACATTTTTTTTTAAATTTGATTAAGTGCATTAAGTAATTTTAATGCAAAGAATTGTCCATCCATTGCAATAATAAGTAAAGTTTACTTTTTAATACATTTACATTTACATTTTTAGTAAATTAAAAGTAGAAACTTTTTGACTTTTACTGAAATGTATTTTTAGTTAGATACTTTGACTTGTAATTGATACTTTGACTTTGTATAATTTCTGGGTACTTTTTACACCCTGCCCAACCGTAAGTTGTATATTTTGTATATATCTCTTTTATTTTATTTTTTTGCCAGATTGTTAGATATTAAGCCAGAATTTGTGCAGTATTGTCCAGCATTTATTCTCTCTCTCATCTTTGCCACACTCACACACTAAATTGGGTCGTGGAAGGGGGCCCCAGGTAATTTCTTAAAAATAAATCTAATGCCTTTGTATTAACACTTAATTAAAAATACAGCCGAAACTAAGATTTGGTTGCGGAGCCAACACAGGGGGGCCCTGTTGAGGGAGGTGGGGCCCTACACCAAGGACTTTAAGAGCTACTCTTGCACTCATTGTAAATCACTTTGGATTTTATGTGTCAGCTAAATGTCTAAGATGTAAATGTAACTCCATTATGTTTACAGTTATGCACCAGTCAGCACCATAGTAGTCACTGGCCTTCAGGCACACTGAATGCCACATGAATGTTGGCCTTGGTAGGTACAAATCAAATATTATAGCTTGTGTAGTAAAACATTCAAATCCCTCACTCACACACACGCCCTTACACAGTAATGACTCACTGCCATGCCATTGTTGTTTCGCCGTCACTCTTGAGAGGAGTGGTTTGTGGTTCTGTGTGCATGTGTCATCCTGTTTACTTGTTCATTCCACTGTGGGCTTTACAACTGTTATAAATACCCACATCAACACTTAAGCTGTGCAGAGCAGGGGGGTATGTCATAGTTTAGATACCCTTTCAGTAAATGGAAATCATATCTGTTGTACATAGTGATGAAAATATTTTCATAATGGTAACATCTTTACTTTACTTTCTCTCTACAGGTGGATGACATTTCTCCTACTGCATTGTATGAAAAGTCTGGGAAGGATTTGATTGGATTTCATGACAGGAACTGTTGAATCTTTATAAATATTGTATTTATTGTTTGTCTGGCAACGTTATGTTCTGCTACTGAGATACTACTTATCTAACTAAGTATATGTACCAGAACAGCTACATAAGTGTATAAGTGCCCAGAACAGCTACATCTATGTCTTGGTTCTCCTGGCTCCTTGCTGGATGGCCCTCGACAGCTCCCTCCCTGCTCCTTTTGGGGGTGGTGGGCAGAGAGGTGGGGCTCAGAGTGGGGTTGGAGCTGGTTCAGACAGCGATGTGTTCTCAGTGGGTTGTGCCAGTGGAGCAGAGCAACCAGGGTCTCTCCCAAGATGGGGATGTGGTTATCGGCGGGCTCTTTAACCTTCACTACCTGCCTTCAGTTACAGACCAGGAGTTCATTAAACCTACCCACTACAAACCTTGCACTGGGTAAAACTGTTAACTGTTCATGTTTTTTTTCATGTTGCATACTATTAGAGCACATTGTCTGCTGTCTTCAGGTTTGAAGCATACATTTACCTTTTTGCATCTTGCTTTTATTTTCCATTTTGTATGCAAATAATTGGTTGTTAGCACAGATCTATTGTACAGGATTTCACTAGCATTCTGCCCTGTAATATATTATTTATTTTTCTGGAAATTGCATTGATGTTTTCATGATAATCATGCTTATGAACATGCACACAATGATTACTTTTACTGGATGCCTTGAAAGTCAATTTAACATTTGGCCTCTATTTCTCTCACTCTACTTCTCTCCTGTATTGTCAGTTTAGAACTAGCTCAATTGAGGTATATATATGTTATGATGTTTGCGGTGGAGGAAATCAATCGTAACACCATCCTGCTACCAGGCGTGAGGCTGAGCTACCGTATTCTTGACAGCTGTGGCCGACACCCCTGGGCACTGCAAGGAGCACTGTCACTGGTTGGAGGAGACAGCCACAGCTGTAACACAACAGCCCCTCTCCCTCATTCAGCTGTGTCTGGACACATTGGGGAGAGGAGAGGTATTATATGGCTTTGTGTGCACATAATTCCTACTATGTCCATGACACAACCAAATTAAACAATGATAGCATAGAGAGTATAATGTTGGCTTTGAGACAAAACCAAATTGTACTTTCAATGTAACTAATCTGAAGAAGGGTGATCTTTCAGTGATGCATCTGTTTTCATCACATTCCCCACTATGTCCTCTAATGCTGTCATCAGGTGGTCAGTCTGTTCCTTTGCTCATTGGTGGTGCCTCATCCGTAACAGCCATAATACTGTCCAGGATCCTGGGGCCTCTCTCTGTACCTGTAGTGAGTTTCACTACCTAAATGAAGTGGATGATATGAAACATTGTTCTCATTTCATCAATTGTTGCTGAGTTGATTAAAAAATATATCAATATATTAATAATTTAAATCTCAATAATAATAAAATAAACAATAATATCACATTTTCATGTTTTCCTCTCAGATCAGCTACGTGGCTAGTTGTCCCTGTCTGAGTGACAGGCGTCAGTTTCCTAATTTCTTCAGAACCATCCCCAGTGACATTTACCAAGCTCGGGCAATGGCCCAACTTGCCATACGCTTCCACTGGACTTGGATTGGAGCAGTGATGGCAGACAACGACTATGGCCACCTGGCAATCCAGGTGTTTCCATTTGTTGTTATATTGTTGTTATATAACGATTTAAACAAAGGTTTTTGACAAACGCTATTTAAATGTTGCTTGTTCTCCTTGTCTTTATGGCTCATATTATATCTTTATTTCAGGTATTTCAGGAGGAGATTCGGGGGGCAGGAGTGTGTTTAGCATTCATAGAGACTCTCAGCAGAGAGACTATTGTGGAAGATTCCAGACGAGCAGCAGTCACTGTTCAGGCTTCGACCGCAAGGGTGATTCTAATATTTTGCTGGCACACAGATGTGAAGCACTTTTTCCTGGAGCTAGTCAAGATAAATGTGAGAAACTGAGATGAAATTTAATCATCGAACTGAGACACCTTATGTGTAAAAGATGTTTTTTTTGTTTTTTTTTAATTGTTTATTTAAAACATTTCCCCTTGCTCTTATTCTAGGTGACTGACAGACAGTTTCTGGCCAGTGAGGCTTGGAGCACCAGTGGTGATCTTCTCCAAAATGTTGCCCTCTCTAAGGTGGCTAGTGGTGTTCTGGGTGTGGCTATTCGAAGTTCAACTATACCTGGATTTGAGAATTATCTCAGAAGTTTGCATCCATCTCATCGTCCTGATGATGAGCTATTAAGAGAATTCTGGGAAAAGGAGTTTGGGTGTAGTCCTGGGGCTACGCGATCACATGCCACACCTCTTTCTTCCCATCCATCTTCACCATTCAGCTCTGTAACATCAAAGCCAAACCTTTCTATTTCATCTCCTGCTAACAGGTCACCTCTGACATCTCCCTTACCCCTCTGCAGTGGGACAGAGACCCTGGAGAGGGTGCAGAATGTCTTTACTGACACCTCCCAGCTTAGGGGGACCTATAATGTGTACCTTGCTGTGTATGCTGCAGCCCATGCCCTTCACAGTCTTCTCTCCTGTCCTGACAGAGACAGCCCTCCCAGAAGCGACAGATCCACCTGCTCTTCTCCACGTAACATTAACCCCAAAGAGGTAAATACAGTCATGTTAATGTCAAACTTCTGTGAGATGTAGAGGCTTCCTGCAGTTTTCATTAGTGCTTGTAGAATGTACTACTTGAATCTGTCTATTAACAATATTTTGATTCTCTCAGCTGTTGCAGCACTTGAACAAGGTGAACTTCACCACTCCACAGGGGGAAAACTTTTATTTTCAAGGGGCCGACATTCCAGCAATCTACGACCTTGTCAACTGGCAGACCACCCCTGAGGGCCCACTCAAACTTGTTTTGATTGGTCGTGTGGATGGGTTTAATCTCCACCTTAACCAATCAGCTATTCAGTGGAGCACAGGGTCCAATCAGGTAGTGAGAATAAAATATCAAATGATAAAGATGCAATTCAATTTATATTCTTTGTGCATGTACAACACATTTTTCTTGTGCTAAAGAATATGGCTTGGATTATTGTTTAGGTACCTATTTCAGTGTGCAGTACAAGCTGCCCCCCAGGTACCCGAATGGCCAGTAGGAAGGGGGAACCTGTCTGCTGCTTTGACTGTGTCCCATGTACTGAAGGGGAGATAAGCAATGAAACTGGTGAGGAAATTACTACATAAGACAACAGAAAGTCATGTTCCGACCCACAATTCATACATTTAAGACACAATTGCTGTTCACACAGTAGGTGACACAGTCTCTATGTGATGTTTTTTGGTCATCTGCAATTTCCCCCGCTCTATTTTGTTTTCCTGCAATTTCTACACTATCTTCTCCTCCTAGGTTCCCCCCACTGTGAGCATTGTCCATTAGAGTTTTGGTCCAATCCTGAGCTTACAGCCTGCATCCCTCGCCAACTGGACTTCCTGTCCTTTAATGAAACCTTGGGCATTACCCTGACAACAGCAGCTGTGTCTGGTGCCATGGTGACAGCAGCTGTGTTTGTGGTCTTCCTGTATTACCGGCACACACCTGTGGTGAGAGCCTAGAGTCATGGAATAGGGGCCAGATCCTACATTCCATTTTGTATTGGTTCTATACACAGCAAATCCATATTGGCTTGTAGTCACTTGGGTCCATTTAGCCTTAAATATCCATGTCTTTTTTCTGTTAATCTGATTATCTCTATCTTTCCCATACCTCATCTCAAGGTGCGAGCCAACAACTCAGAACTGAGCTTCCTGCTTCTCCTGTCACTCAAGCTCTGCTTCCTGTGCTCGTTGGTGTTCATTGGTCGTCCATCAGTCTGGTCTTGTCGGTTCCAGCAGGCAGCATTTGGGATCAGCTTTGTTCTTTGTGTCTCCTGCCTCCAGGTCAAAACCATAGTGGTTCTGGCCGCATTCCGCTCAGCTCGGCCTGGTGCTGAAGCCCTACTGAAGTGGTTCGGTCCAGGCCAGCAGAGAGGAAGTGTCTGCCTCTTTACCTCTATACAGGTGAGTGTTATGGAAGGTGTGTTGAATCTACTAGGAATAAGTCAATTACATTTGATGCACCACATTTCATACCAAATTAATTCACTTTGAACTATGCATATTTTCATCCAGGTTATCATCTGTATTATATGGCTGTCCCTCAGCCCCCCTGTGCCTCAACGTGATCTAGGTTTCCAAGGGTCAAAGGTTAACCTAGAGTGTACCATGGCCTCTGTGGTGGGCTTCTCTCTTGTCCTGGGCTACATTGGCTTGCTGGCCTGCATCTGCCTCCTCTTGGCCTTCCTGGCTAGGAAACTTCCTGACAACTTCAATGAAGCCAAGCTCATCACCTTCAGCATGCTGATATTCTGTGCTGTGTGGGTGGCATTTGTCCCTGCTTACATCAGTTCTCCAGGGAAGTATGCTGTTGCTGTGGAGATATTTGCTATCCTGGCCTCCAGCTATGGCCTCTTGCTCTGTATCTTTGCCCCAAAGTGTTTCATCATCCTTCTGAGGCCTGAGAGAAACACCAAGAAACACCTGATGGCCAAATAACAGAGACAAATCAATAAAAGCACCACAAGGCCTAACAAATAACTTCCTTCTGATTTATTTTCCATAATATTTTTGCAGTATGCCAACTTTTATCTTATATGTCCTCTTTTTTTTTAAAATCTCATTCTGTATTTATTTTCTAATGTATTTCATGCTCTATGTACCTTACTAGAAAATGACACACACGGCTGTCTCTGTCCTCTCTGACTGTCTCTCTCCTCTGCTCTCCTGGTGCTGTCTCTGTGTCTTGTCTGTCACTCTCCTCTGCACTCTAGTGATGGGAAGACCGAGTCTTTTAACTAACTTTATTCTTTCGAGCCGTCCGATAGAAGTGAATCGATTCATTATGATTCACTAACAAAAACATACCATACCATGTGAGGTTTGAACCTACAATCCTCACCATGCGAGTCTGATGTTTTACTAACTGAGCTAAACAGGTCATAGACTCACATGAGCGCCACCCCTGTCAAACCAAATGTGCAAATCACCACATATACCACAACTGTAAAACATCAACTAACCCACAGGTTAATGACAATAATAATATTTATAGTATTTATACAGAGTATTGCTATTCATTTCATTTTATTTAGTGTGCTCTTGACTTTCTTTTTCCGATAGAGACTGAGCGATTCACGAACCGTTTAGTGTCCAATGTCCGAGAAGTCCAATAGAGACTGAGCGATTCACAAACCGTTCGCGAACCGCTCAGTCTCTATCAGACTTCTATGACAAAGGACATCTCGCAAACCGAGAGAGCACATAGTGTAACATGGGTTGCAGAATGAATTGCAGTGGTTCACGAACATTGGAGTGATTTGCAGTGTTTTACTGTGATTGCAGTGATAATATGGTTTGCAGTGGTTCACAGCACACTCCTAATGAGCACTGGATACAAACTGTCTTTGGTGCATGTGTGTAGCACAATTACCGATTGATCACAGGTGTGTAGCACCATGCCACTCCCCCTCTCCTGGTTTGTTTCTCTCACAATGTCCCTACTTATACCCACATTTACTAGCCGACAGCATTGCTGTCTGTCTAACACCGGGTGTCTGTGTACCAAGGTCCGGGACGAGAAGGGTTAATTGGCGACTGCAGGCCATTGACCAGACTGTGCCGTGGGTGATCGACCAGAGAGTCCAAGAAGCGACCTGTTTGTGCGCCCCGAGAGAACGGGACTGACGCGTACAGTGCCACAGACCTACCTGGACACCCCAGGCAGACATTGTAACTTTTTGAGAGACATTGTAACTCGTTGAAAACACATGTTGTGCCGACTGGAGCGCATTTTAAATTATTTATAGGCTACCCTTCGCCCATTTACTTTAATAAATAGAACTTTTTGATAATCGGTGTTGTGGCTTCTCTTGCACGCTAGTCATTCTGGTTCTTACGTCCGAGCCTGTCTAGCCCTCTTATGGGCGTTACACATGGGACATCTCGCGAGCCGAGAGAGCAGCGGTCCGAGATATCCGAGCGGTTCACGTCCGATGAACGAGAGAGACTACTTCCACGTACCCGCCGGATCAAGGAGCCATACTGGATTGTGAAAAAGGCCAATGTAATAATGTAGCAATGTATTACATTCTATATACATTGATAACAGTTTTTGTAATGTTTATGATGTTGTGTGATTAGATTATTAGATTTTAGATTTTTTAATAAATTATTTTTTTCTGGCGCTGCTATAACCGCTCCTGAATTGATTCAGTTGCGTGTGCGAGTTGAATCAACTCACTCACTTAACTGATATGATAGCTTTCACTTTCTCACCCATTTGCTGAATCAACTGCTCGCATATAGAAGATGAAGGATACTGTATATGCTGCCCCTACCCTTCTGTCCGTACTTATTGATTCTCTCAGCAAGGACAGGGTCAAACAGAGCAATGACTTCCAGAATGCTGAGAAAGTTACTGTTGTGGCGATCCAAGTACTTAATCATCACCATGGAAAGGCAGCCCTCTTTCACTTAAAAACTGAATGACAGTCACAACATGCTTGAGCACCTTTCGCCAGTACCGTTTCTCTCCATCTAGCTGTTGCACTAGCTGAGCGTTCCCAGCGCCAAAAAACTTTCAATTGAAGACACACTTTTTAAGAGTACCGCCTCCCTCTCCTCCTTTTCTCTTTTTCGCTTACGTTTGCTGCACCCACTTCTGCTCCATTTTCAAAGTACCAGTAATGTGGCTTCAGCTACATAAGGGTTTGCAACATCACCTTAAACACGCCTACTAATGTATTTGACCAATTATGTTGTTTTGTTTATGGTCAAATATGATCGTGTTTTTTGAATGGCTATATATGAGGTCATGACCTGAAATGTAAGGATTTTTTTCATTTTTATTTATTTTTATTTTTTAGGGGGCGTGGGCCCCCTAGTGTCCGTGGACCCCTGGGCTGGTGCCCATTATTTCCATTGGATTAAACGGCCTTGGTCTTTGTTTATAAAATGTGCTATATAAATAAACTAGTACCAACGGTGCCTACAGCCGATGATTGGCCACAGACACTCAACAACAGCTGACAGTCGGCTTGGTGTGTCAGGGCTCCAAGTTTCGTGGTTGGCAATCCAATCAGGACTGACTGAGGGAACGTAGTCGCTGTCTGCTAGCTAGCAACATACTCCACCATGGTTTCTCTGTCAGACGTGTGTTTTTAGGGATGAGGAGAGGAGTGTTTGCAGGGACAAAAATCACTACAAATCTTTGAGAAATCTGTTGAAAGTGAGGGAAAAGGGTTTTGATGAAATCACCCGCAATCCCTTATGTTAGTGGTTCCCAATCCAGTCTTCAAGTATCCCCTGTCTTGCAGGCTTTAGCTCCAGCTCTACAGTTTTTGTGCTCTATTCTCAGTTGTACGCATTGTATCATTCTTATGGTTCCAAAGAGTGTTGAAGTCTCGCCCTATTATAAAGGAGTTATCAGATAATTTTAGTCAATGTCTTATGTTTCTTTATTTTTGTATTACTTTTGGCTAATAAACCACCAATCTTTTGCACCATACCTCTGCCCGATGCCTCCTCCTCCTTCTTCTTCAAGACATCCAAGTTTTTCCACACTAGCATCCCTTTTTAAGTAGTGGTACAGGCCGTAACTCTACAATACCATTGACGCACCCAGAAACTGTGCCTACAAGGATATAGAACTCAGCTCAGTCATACGTGTCGTCTAAAAAAAAAAAATGAAATAATATATACACATGTCTTTGGAGCCGCACAAAAGGCAACAACTGAGTCTATATAACCAAAATAAATACCTGTCTAGGTAGTCACCATTATCACCCCCAGGTCCTCCCCTGCAAAAGCAACATTGTCCCCAAAGCCAACAGGACCTTGGCAAAACCCATTATGAACCCCAAGTGTCCCATCCCAGCAGACAAACTAATAAAGTCTGCTACTCCCCCACGCTCTAATATATTGGTCCAGTAACCATAGGGAAATAGGCAACCAAAACTTTGAACCCACTCCAGGTTGCCCTCTGAATTAAACACATGGGTATCCCCCATGTAAATATATCAAAATGAGAATTACTGCATTCAATTAACATAGATTAGGTCAATAGAACAGTGAAAATAACTACAATATTCAACATCTATAGCTGTACTTGATTGAACAAACAGTATACCAGAACAGAAAGAGTAAAATATGTAACTGAGTGCAAGAATGCTGGGACCTCCTCACCAATATTAAGGCCTGCTCAGTTAAAGAGATATGTCAGGCAGTATTAAAGTGAGAAACTGTGACGGCAGGGGGAAAAAAAGTATATGTAATCATTACTGACAATAATGTAAACATACTGCCACCGTATCTGTCCATCTCATTTTACCTTTCTCCATTCCAAAAACATGATCGCACGACAAATGAAGGCTGATAACAACTGGCTTAACTGTCAGCATAGGGAACTAAGTTGGTAATGACTGCTCCAGAAACTGCACGGCGTTAGAGCTTTCTAGTTGTTCTTCTAGGTTGACAACGTGGATATTGCATCTCCTCTCTCTGTCCTCCAGCTAGCTTAGTCTTCACAGACTTGACACTAAAAACATTCAGTCTGAATAGAGACCAATTTGTCATTAGTGTCTTGACCCATTTCTTCTAGACGTTTTAGCTGTGGCCTGAAAAACTTTTGCTTTTGTTTTTGCTTTTCCATTCAGGTGACCATTTCTTTCAGGCCGTCTCGGGAGAAGCCCTTATCTTTTCCGACTTTCTGGAAGTCATGTTTCAACAGCAGTTGAAGTACATATCAAAATCCTCTATCATATCTCTATAAGGTGTTGGCAAAACGAGGGATAAAATGCAATAATTCAGTAAAATGCATGAGGACCTGAGAACTTTACACTGCCATCTTGTCCAGTGGGTCATCGGAACTGCAGTGACAAAATTCTATTTTTTCTTATTGTAAAAATACAAAATGTGTTTAGAATGATCTAATCTGTAGGTAAAGTCACTATCAAATTTTAAAGAAAGCACAAAAGGAATGCATCAAGAAAATCTTAATTTCCATGTCATAAAATCAGCAGTGATCTGACAATGAAAATAGTAATGTAGCCCTGGCTGAAATTTAATTCATTTAGAGTTCATTGCATTTCATTTAGGACTAGAATTCATAGACGTTTGGAATAAATAGTTTGAAAAGTTCATAATTCATAAAGCATAAATATAGATATTTAAAAGATATATATTGAGACAAAACATATAAAAATATAGAATTATAAGGATCATAATTGTTGTTGAAAAGTAAAGAAACGTTCATGCAAATGAGCATAGTTTGTTTGATATGAACATGACCAAGCACATGTTGTTAGTCTAACAGCCTAACTGATCTGTCAATCTTGTCTTTTCTTTTGTTTTATTGGCATGTTATAAGATGTTAGCCAACCCAATGTCTGTTTTGATGTGGAGGGGTGGGGCTTGGTGAACGGTGTCGGGTCAAGTGCATTGGAGAGTGTCAGAAGCCAGTGGACATCATCCGGAGAGCACATATTATTGTATCGAGAATTTCCAGCTAAGAATGACGACCAGTGGATCTATGGTTTGGGAACTATTGTGATCTAAAGAGGCGAATTCATACATAATTCGTATTTGTCCATGATTGTGAATTGATTTGCTACTATGACAACCTGTTATAGAGTATAGTGAAGTTGTGTTGCTAGTTGCAAACAGCCATTAGCTTAGCAGCGGTTAGCTACTGTTTGAAGTGCCTTTTGAATGTGCGCAATTGTTTGGCTAAGACAAGTTGTTGCTAGCTCGCCTAGAATTAGTAAATGGACAAGTTGCTTAGCTGAGTTATCTGATTCAGCAGACGGACACGTTAAGAGAGGATCAGGACAGCTCCGTTGGAGCACATTGGAGGACTGTTCTGCTCCTGTTGGGAGTGGACCGTCACTGCTGTTTCTACTGCATCCATTCTCCACGTTTCTCCTGCACTGGGTTCCCCCCACACTGCACTAGCAGAAACCCCCGTTTACACACGGCCAAGCGGCCATTGTTCCAGTTCCTTGCAGTCAACGGATTTGTGAGTAATACTGTGCACGTGCATTTTATTTGGCTTGTCTGAACAAGTGAAGCGGCCATTACAGTTTCTAGGCCTCCACGCTCCCAAGCAACAACTCAGGCCTGCAACAGGGTTGGGTGTGAGTGAGTGTGTGTGTGAGAGTGTGGGCCCACTGTATTGGAGTATTTGTTTGTTTAATTTGGGATTTATCAAAAACTGCATTATTATTCATATTTTGATTTTATTCATAACTGAGCTATTTGAAATTACCTGACTGAAGAAGATTCTGATTTGTTTAAAAATAAATAGCCTACCATATCGGTATTTGTGAATTTAAAGGAACCTTGTCATGTCATAGCTCATAGATAATTTATGTTGGTACGGTAATAACTGTTTATAAGGATTAGATATAATATATTAAGTAAAACAAAACACTAGGAGGTATAATTATATTTTCTATTCTATACGGAGGCACCGCCAGTCATTCAGATTATTGTAAATTCATATACAGAGATTTAATTAGTTAATTAGTAGACTCACAGGTTAGCGCCATTTAATTTAAAACCTTACCCAGGCCCCGCCCATAGTACTACTACAATCCCATGTAGATTATTATAGCTACATGGGACGGATGTTACAATAATAAGTAATAAGTAGGTAATCATTACATTGTAGTATGAGTCAGATAATGTAGTCTTTCACCCATGAATAAATTATCCATTGATTTAAATTTCAATTGAGCCATCACTAAGTGTGGTTGTCAAGTAAAGACGAGACATATTTTAACATTAGCATTAGCCAGACAAGTTAACATAAGTCACATTGTTTGCAACAACGGATTGGAGGAGCAACTGCAATGGAGGGAAGCTGGAAGCCTTCCAGTGCAACTGGAACTCTTGTACTGTTGTCCACTGAGCAGCTCCACTGGAGCAGGTGGACATCCAGTGTCTCTGCCAGACATAGATATAATAAATAGTTACATACTGACATTAAACAAAAACTTATATATGTCTACAATCTGGCCATCAGGTGTTTCTTGGTGTTTCTCTGAGGCCTCAGAAGGATGATAAAACACTTTGGGGCAAAGATGCAGAGCAGGAGGCCATAGCTGGAGGCCAGGATAGCAAAGATTTCCACAGCAACAATGTACTTTCCTGAAGAGCTGATGTAAGCAGGAACAAATGCCACCCACACAGCACAGAATATCAGCATGCTGAAGGTGATGAGCTTGGCTTCATTGAAGTTGTCAGGAAGTTTCCTAGCCAGGAAAGCCAAAAGGAGGCAGAGACAGGCCAGCAGGCCAATGTAGCCCAGGACAAGAGAGAAACCCACCACAGAGCCCATGGTACACTCTAGGGTAACCTTTGACCCTTTTAAACCCAGATCACGTTGAGGCACAGGAGGACTGAAGGACAGCCATGTAATACAGATGATAACCTGGAAAAAAAACATTTTCTTAAATAAATATTTCATAGTAAATGTAGTCAGTTAAGTATAGCTAACTTTCTGCAATACAATAATACACTAACCTGTATAGAGGTAAAGAGGCAGACACTTCCTCTCTGCTGGCCTGGACCGAACCACTTCAATAGGGCTTCAGCACCAGGCCGAGCTGAGCGGAAGGCAGCCAGAACCACTATGGTTTTGACCTGGAGGCAGGAAACACAAAGAACAAAGCTGATCCCAAATGCTGCCTGCTGGAACCGACAAGACCAGACTGACGGACGGCCAATGAACACCAGCGAGCACAGGAAGCAGAGCTTGAGTGACAGGAGGAGCAGGAAGCTCAGTTCTGAGTTGTTGGCTCGCACCTTGAGATGAATCAGATTCACAGATGAAGATGCGAACATTAAGAGTGTTTTGTTCAGCAAACAGGAAAATTATGTTTCTGTGCCTGAAACAAACAGAAATTATAATCGCCATTCGATTACTCTCGGCTCTCACCAGAGGAGTGTCCCGGTAACACAAGAAGACCACAAACACAGCTGCTGTCACCATGGCACCGGACACAGCGACTGTTGTCAGGGTAATGCCCAAGGTTTCGTTAAAGGACAGGAAGTCCAGTTGGCGAGGGATGCAGGCAATTCGCTCAACATTGGACCAAAACTCTAATGGACAACGCTCACAGTGGGGGGAACCTGGAAGAGGGAGGCAGGGAAGAAGTTGAAGGAAAACAAAAGAGAAAGGAGTTTATTCAGTTATGATCAACAATTGTGCCATTAACTGGATGAGTTATTGGTGGGAACATGGGTTTTTGTTGTCTTGTGTTATCATTTTGTAATTTCCTCACCAGTTTCATTGGTTATCTCCCCGTCAGTACATGGGACACAGTCAAAACAGCAGACAGGTTGCCCCTTCCTACTGGCTATTCGGGTACCTGGGGGGCAGCTCGTACTGCACACTGAAATAGGTACCTAAACAATATTCCAGAGATACATGAGTTGTACATGTACAAAGAATATAAACAATCAATTTAATAGTACTTAGGGTTAGGGTTAGATCAATTAGATTTGATAAAGATCCTTATTTCCCACCACCTGATTGGATCCCGTACTCCACTGAATAGCTGATTGGTTAAGGTGGAGGTTAAACCCATCCACTCGACCAATCAAAACAAGTTTGAGTGGCCCCTCAGGGGTGGTCTGCCAGTTGACAAGATCGTACATTGCTGGAATATCGGCCCCTTGGAAATAAAAGTTTTCCCCCTGTGGAGTGGTGAAGTTCACCTTGTTCAAGTGCTGCAACAGCTGAGAGAATCAAAATATTAATAGACAGTTCACTTCATAACTAATCTGTGTGGAATACTGTGTGTGAAAAATGCATTTAGAATATACAGAATATAGAATATATTTTTTGGGAAAATTAATGCATCTCAAATATGCTCTTTTCTACTGACACACTAATGCAGAAAACATCCAAATTTATATAAAAAAAAATCTAGGGTGTTCCAGACTTTTGCACATTACACATTACACCTTATCAAAACATGGGGAACTATCATTAAAGAAGTACACTCTACAAGTGTTAATTGAAAACTAGAGAAAGCCTCTGCATCTCACATCAACATGACTGCATTTACCTCTATGGGGTTAATGTTACGTGGAGAAGAGCAGGTGGATCTGTTGCTTCTGGGAGGGCTGTCTCTGTCAGGACAGGAGAGAAGACTGTGAAGGGCATGGGCTGCAGCATACACAGCAAGGTACACATTATAGGTCACCCTCAGCTGGGAGGTGTCAGTAAAGACATTCTGCACCCTCTCCAGGGTCTCTGTCCCACTGCAGAGGGGTAAGGGAGATGTCAGAGGCAACCTGTTAGCAGGAGATGAAATAGAAAGGTTTGACACTGATGGATGGTCAGAGCTGTGGGGAGGAGTTACAGAGCGTAGTGAAGACGGATGGGAAGAAAGAGGTGTGGCATGTGATCGCGTAGCCCCAGGACTACACCCAAACTCCTTTTCCCAGAATTCTCTTAATAGCTCATCATCAGGACGATGAGATGGATGCAAACTTCTGAGATAATTCTCAAATCCAGGTATAGTTGAACTTCGAATAGCCACACCCAGAACACCACTAGCCACCTTAGAGAGGGCAACATTTTGGAGAAGATCACCACTGGTGCTCCAAGCCTCACTGGCCAGAAACTGTCTGTCAGTCACCTAGAATGAGAGCAAGGGGAAATTATTTTGGTTTTAGAAAAGTTTTCTTTTACAAGTAAGTTGTCTCAATTCGATGATTAAATTGTTTTAATATTCGCTTTCATGTCAGTTTCTCACATTTATCTTGACTAGCTCCAGGAAAAAGTGCTTCACATCTGTGTGCCAGCAAAAGATTAGAATCACCCTTGCAGCCGAAGCCTGAACAGTAATTGCTGCTCGTCTGGAATCTTCCACAATAGTCTCTCTGCTGAGAGTCTCTATGAATGCTAAACACACTCCTGCCCCCCGAATCTCCTCCTGAAATACCTGAAATATAGATATAATATGAGCCATAAAGACAAGATGAATGAGCAACATTTGAATAGTATATTTATCTCATAAAATCATCAAGCACATTATTTAGCTAAAAACTTTTTCCTACTTTTACATCATTCTTCATTTAAAAACAATGATCAATACGATCAATGATCAATGATCAATGATCAGCAAAAGTGAACACCTGGATTGCCATGTGGCCATAGTCGTTGTCTGCTACCACTGCTCCAACCCAAGTCCAGTGGAAGCGTATGGCAAGTCGGGCCATTGCCCGAGCTTGGTAAATGTCACTGGGGATGGTTCTGAAGAAATTAGGAAACTGACGCCTGTCACTCAGACAGGGACAGCTAGCAAAGTAGCTGATCTGAGAGGAAGACATGAACATATTTTATTGTGAGACTTTAATGAATTAATTTTTATCATACTGATATTTAAATCAAACACAATAATAATTTGAAATGAGAATAATGTTTCTAGTTTCATATCAACATCTTCATCTGATTTGGAAAGTGGAAAAATATGTTCCACTGAGGCGTTGTTCCTCAGAGATAGTGAAACTCACTACAGGCACAGAGAGAGGCCCCAGGGTCCTGGACAGTATTATGCTTGTTGTGGATGATCCACCACCACCAATGAGCAAAGGGACAGACTGACCACCTGATGACGGCATTAGAGGACATAGTGGGGAATGTGATGAAAACAGATGCATCATTGAAAGATCACCCGACTTCAGTTTAGTTACATGGAAGGTACAAGGTACATGAGGCTTTGTCACAAAGACAACATTATACTCTTTATGCTTTCATCATTTTGATTGTCTTATAAACACAGTAAGAATTATGTACACACAAAGCCATATAATACCTCTCCTCTCCCCAATGTGTCCAGACACAGCTGAATGAGGGAGAGGGGCTGTTGTGTTACAGCTGTGGCTGTCTCCTCCAACCAGTGACAGTGCTCCTTGCAGTGCCCAGGGGTGTCGGCCACAGCTGTCAAGAATACGGTAGCTCAGCCTCACGCCTGGTAGCAGGATGGTGTTACGATTGATTTCCTCCACCGCAAACATCATAGTATATATATACCTCAATTGAGCTAGTTCTAAACTGACAACGCAGGAGAGAAGTAGAGTGAGAGAAATAGAGGTAAAATGTTAAATTGACCTTAAAGTCATCCAGTAAAAGTAATCATTGTGTGCATGTTAATAAGCATGATTATAATGAAAACTAATGACATTTGCAGAAGAATAAATAATATATTACAGGGCAGAATGCTAGTGAAATCCTGTACAATAGATCAGTGCTAACAACCAATTATTTTCATACAAAATAAAAACTAAAAGCAAGATGCAAAAAGGTAAATGTATGCTTCAAACCTGAAGACAGCAGACAATGTGCTCTAATAGTACGCAAAGTGAAAAAACATGAACAGTTAAAAGTTTTACCCAGTGCAAGGTTTGTAGTAGGGAGGTTTAGTGAACTCCTGGTCTATAACTGAAGGCAGGTAGTGAAGGTTAAAGAGCCCGCCAATAACCACGTCCCCATCCTGGGAGAGACCCTGGTTGCTCTGCTCCACTGGCACAACCCACTGAGAACACATTGCTGTCTGAACCAGCTCCAACCCCACTCTGAGCCCCACCTCTCTGCCCACCACCCCCAAAAGGAGCAGGGAGGGGGCTGACGAGAGCCACCCAGCAAGGAGCCAGGAGAACCAAGACATGGATATAGCTGCTCTGGATACTTGGTACATACTTTGTTAGACAACTTGTATCTCAGTGGCAGAAAAAGATTCAACCAGAAGAACAATAAATTCAATATCTATCTGTTATGAAAAATATTACCATTATGAAAACATTTTCAGCACTATTTACACCGGATATGATTTCCAATTAAGACTAAAAAGTCCTCACACTACCCCCCTTGATCTGCACAACTTAAGTGTTAGTGTGGGTATTTATAATAGCTGTAAAGCTCATGGTAGAACGAACAAGCAAACAGGATGACACATGCACACAGAACCCCAAGCCACTCCTCTCAAGAGTGACGATGTGGCAGTGAGTCATTACTGTGTAAGGGCGTGTGTGTGATTGAGGGATTTGAACTTTGAGTTATAAATAATATTATAGCACAAGCTATAATGCAATAAATCAGTAAAACGCATGAGGACCTGAGAGGCCAAAACTTTACACTGCCAACTTGTCCAATGTGTCACCGGAACTGCAGTGACAAAATTCTATTTTTTCCTTCTTATTGTAAAAATACAAAATGTGTTTAGAATGATTTTTGCCTATCTGTAGGCAAAGTCACTATCAAATTTTAAAGAAAGCACAAAAGGAATGCCTCAAGAAATTTTTCTTCATTTCCATTTCCTAAAATCAGCAGTGATCTGACAATGAAAATAATAATAAATAATAAACATTAGTAGTTTACATTCTGCATTCAAGATAATGTAAGTTACATTGTAGTATGAGTCAGATAATGTAGTCTTTCACCCATGAATAAATTATCCATTGATTTAAATTTCAATTGAGCCATCACTAAGTGTGGTTGTCAAGTAAAGACGAGACATATTTTAACATTAGCATTAGCCAGGCAAGTTAACATAAGTCACATTATTTACAACAACGGATTGGAGGAGCAACTGCAATGGAGGGAAGCTGGAAGCCTTCCAGTGCAACTGGAACTCTTGTACTGTTGTCCACTGAGCAGTTCCACTGGAGCAGGTGGACATCCAGTGTCTCTGCCAGACATAGATATAATAAATAGTTACATACTGACATTAAACAAAAACTTATATATGTCTACAATCTGGCCATCAGGTGTTTCTTGGTGTTTCTCTGAGGCCTCAGAAGGATGATAAAACACTTTGGGGCAAAGATGCAGAGCAGGAGGCCATAGCTGGAGGCCAGGATAGCAAAGATTTCCACAGCAACAATGTACTTTCCTGAAGAGCTGATGTAAGCAGGGACAAATGCCACCCACACAGCACAGAATATCAGCATGCTGAAGGTGATGAGCTTGGCTTCATTGAAGTTGTCAGGAAGTTTCCTAGCCAGGAAGGCCAAGAGGAGGCAGATGCAGGCCAGCAGGCCAATGTAGCCCAGGACAAGAGAGAAACCCACCACAGAGCCCATGGTACACTCTAGGGTAACCTTTGACCCTTGGAAACCCAGATCACGTTGAGGCACAGGAGGACTGAAGGACAGCCATGTAATACAGATGATAACCTGGAAAAAAAATAAAAAAATATATATGAAATAAATATTTCATAGTAAATGTAGTCAGTTAAGTATAGCTAACTTTCTGCAATACAATAATACACTAACCTGTATAGAGGTAAAAAGGCAGACACTTCCTCTCTGCTGGCCTGGACCGAACCACTTCAGTAGGGCTTCAGCACCAGGCCGAGCTGAGCGGAAGGCAGCCAGAACCACTATGGTTTTGACCTGGAGGCAGGAAACACAAAGAACAAAGCTGATCCCAAATGCTGCCTGCTGGAACCGACAAGACCAGACTGACGGACGGCCAATGAACACCAGCGAGCACAGGAAGCAGAGCTTGAGTGACAGGAGGAGCAGGAAGCTCAGTTCTGAGTTGTTGGCTCGCACCTTGAGATGAATCAGATTCACAGATGAAGATGCGAACATTAAGAGTGTTTTGTTCAGCAAACAGGAAAATTATGTTTCTGTGCCTGAAACAAACAGAAATTATAATCGCCATTCGATTACTCTCGGCTCTCACCAGAGGAGTGTCCCGGTAACACAAGAAGACCACAAACACAGCTGCTGTCACCATGGCACCGGATACAGCAGCTGTTGTCAGGGTAATGCCCAAGGTTTCGTTAAAGGACAGGAAGTCCAGTTGGCGAAGGATGCAGGCAGTTCGCTCAACATTGGACCAAAACTCTAATGGACAATGCGCACAGTGGGGGGAACCTGGAAGAGGGAGGTAGGGAAGAAGTTGAAGGAAACAAAAGAAAAAGGAGAAAAAACATCAGATAGAGACTGGGTCCCCAACTTTGCGTTAGAACCCTGTTTATGCAGTTATGATCAACAATTGTGACATTAACTGGATGAGTTGTTGGTGGGATCATGGGTTTCTGTTGTCTTGTGTTATCATTTTGTAATTTCCTCACCAGTTTCATTGGTTATCTCCCCGTCAGTACATGGGACACAGTCAAAGCAGCAGACAGGTTGCCCCTTCCTACTGGCTATTCGGGTACCTGGGGGGCAGCTCGTACTGCACACTGAAATAGGTACCTAAACAATATTCCAGAGATACATGAGTTGTACATGCACAAAGAATATAAACAATCAATTTAATAGTACTTTTATGATTTGATAAAGATCCTTATTTCTGACCACCTGATTGGATCCCGTACTCCACTGAATAGCTGATTGGTTAAGGTGGAGATTAAACCCATCCACACGACCAATCAAAACAAGTTTGAGTGGCCCCTCAGGGGTGGTCTGCCAGTTGACAAGATCGTACATTGCTGGAATATCGGCCCCTTGGAAATAAAAGTTTTCCCCCTGTGGAGTGGTGAAGTTCACCTTGTTCAAGTGCTGCAACAGCTGAGAGAATCAAAATATTGATAGACAGTTCACTTCATAACTAATCTGTGTGGAATACTATGTGTGAAAAATGCATTTAGAATATACAGAATATAGAATATATTTTTTGGGAAAATTAATGCATCTCAAATATGCTCTTTTCTACTGACACACTAATGCAGAAAACATCTAAAGACCAAATTTATATAAAAAAATCTAGGGTGTTCCAGACTTTTGCACATTACTGTACACCTTATCAAAACATGAGGAACTTTCATTAAAGAAGTACACTCTACAAGCGTTAATTAAAAACCAGAGAAAGCCTCTGCATCTCACAGACGTTTTAACATCAACATGACTGCATTTACCTCTGTGGGATTAATGTTACGTGGAGAAGAGCAGGTGGATCTGTTGCTTCTGGGAGGGCTGTCTCTGTCAGGACAGGAGAGAAGACTGTGAAGGGCATGGGCTGCAGCATACACAGCAAGGTACACATTATAGGTCACCCTCAGCTGGGAGGTGTCAGTAAAGACATTCTGCACCCTCTCCAGGGTCTCTGTCCCACTGCAGAGGGGTAAGGGAGATGTCAGAGGCAACCTGTTAGCAGGAGATGAAATAGAAAGGTTTGACACTGATGGATGGTCAGAGCTGTGGGGAGGAGTTACAGAGCGTAGTGAAGACGGATGGGAAGAAAGAGGTGTGGCATGTGATCGCGTAGCCCCAGGACTACACCCAAACTCCTTTTCCCAGAATTCTCTTAATAGCTCATCATCAGGACGATGAGATGGATGCAAACTTCTGAGATAATTCTCAAATCCAGGTATAGTTGAACTTCGAATAGCCACACCCAGAACACCACTAGCCACCTTAGAGAGGGCAACATTTTGGAGAAGATCACCACTGGTGCTCCAAGCCTCACTGGCCAGAAACTGTCTGTCAGTCACCTAGAATAAGAGCAAGGGGAAATTATTTAAATAAACAATTTAAAAAAAAAAAAAAAAACATCTTTTACACATAAGGTGTCTCAGTTCGATGATTAAATTTCATCTCAGTTTCTCACATTTATCTTGACTAGTTCCAGGAAAAAGTGCCTCACATCTGTGTGCCAGCAAAAGATTAGAATCACCCTTGCAGCCGAAGACTGAACAGTGACTGCTGCTCGTCTGGAATCTTCCACAATAGTCTCTCTGCTGAGAGTCTCTATGAATGCTAAACACACTCCTGCCCCCCGAATCTCCTCCTGAAATACCTGAAATACAGATATAATAAGAGCCATAAAGACAAGATGAATGAGCAACATTTGAATAGTATATTAATCTCATAAAATCATCAGGCACATTATTTAGCTAAAAACTTTTTCCTACATTTACATCATTCTTCATTTATAAACAATCAATCAATACGATCAATGATCAATGAACAGAAAAAGTGAACACCTGGATTGCCATGTGGCCATAGTCGTTGTCTGCTACCACTGCTCCAACCCAAGTCCAGTGGAAGCGTATGGCAAGTTGGGCCATTGCCCGAGCTTGGTAAATGTCACTGGGGATGGTTCTGAAGAAATTAGGAAACTGACGCCTGTCACTCAGACAGGGACAGCTAGCCAGGTAGCTGATCTGAGAGGAAGACATGAACATATTTTATTGTGAGACTTTAATGAATTCATTTTTATCATACTGATATTTAAATCAAACACAATAATGATTTGAAATGAGAATAATGTTTCTAGTTTCATATCAACATCTTGATCATCATCTGATTTGGACTGTAGAAAAATATGTTCCACTGAGGTGTTGTTCCTCAGAGATAGTGAAACTCACTACAGGCACAGAGAGAGGCCCCAGGGTCCTGGACAGTATTATGCTTGTTGTGGATGATCCACCACCAATGAGCAAAGGGACAGACTGACCACCTGATGACAGCATTAGAGGACATAATGTGATGAAAACAGATGCATCACTGAAAGATCATCCGACTTCAGTTTAGTTACATGGAAGGTACAAGGTACATGAGGCTTTGTTGCAAAGACAACATTATACTCTTTATGCTTTCATCATTTTGATTGTCTTATATACACAGTAAGAATTATGTACACACAAAGCCATATAATACCTCTCCTCTCCCCAATGTGTCCAGACACAGCTGAATGAGGGAGAGGGGCTGTTGTGTTACAGCTGTGGCTGTCTCCTCCAACCAGTGACAGTGCTCCTTGCAGTGCCCAGGGGTGTCGGCCACAGCTTTCAAGGATACGGTAGCTCAGCCTCACGCCTGGTAGCAGGATGGTGTTACGATTGATTTCCTCCACAGCAAACACCATAGTATATATATACCTCAATTGATCTAGTTCTAAACTGACAACACAGGAGAGAAGTAGAGTGAGAGAAAAAGAGGTCAAATGTTAAATTGACCTTAAAGTCATCCAGTAAAAGTAATCATTGTGTGCATGTTCATAAGCATGATTATAATGAAAACATTAATGAAATTTGCAGAAGAATAAATAATATATTACAGGGCAGAATGTTAGTGATATCCTGTATAATAGATCAGTGCTAACAACCAATTATTTTCATACAAAATACAAAATAAAAGCAAAATGCAAAAAGGTAAATGTATGCTTCAAACCTGAAGACAGCAGACAATGTGCTCTAATAGTATGCAACATGAAAAAACATGAACAGTTAAAAGTTTTACCCAGTGCAAGGTTTATAGTAGGTAGGTTTAGTGAACTCTTGGTCTATAGCTGAAGGCAGGTTGTGAAGGTTAAAGAGCCCGCCAATAACCACGTCCCCATCCTGGGAGAGACCCTGGTTGCTCTGCTCCACTGGCACAACCCACTGAGAACACATTGCTGTCTGAACCAGCTCCAACCCCACTCTGAGCCCCACCTCTCTGCCCACCACCCCCAAAAGGAGCAGGGAGGGGGCTGACGAGAGCCACCCAGCAAGGAGCCAGGAGAACCAAGACATGGATGTAGCTGCTCCGGACACTTGGTACATACTTTGTTAGACAACTTGTATCTCAGTGGCAGAAAGAAATTCAACCAGAAGAACAATAAATTCAATATCTATTTGTTATGAAAGATATTACCATTATGAAAACATTTTCAACACTATTTACATATGATATTATTTCCATTTAAGACTAAAAAGTCCTCTCACTACCCCCCTTGATCTGCACAACTTAAGTGTTGCTGTGAGTATTTATAATAGCTGTAAACAGGATGACACATGCACACAGAACCCCAAGCCACTCCTCTCAAGAGTGATGATGTGGCAGTGAGTCATTACTGTGTAAGGGCGTGTGTGAGTGAGGGATTTGAACTTTTAGTCATAAATAACATTATAGCACAAGCTATAATGTTATTTATACTAATCAAGGTAAAACAATCATGTGACATACAGTGTGCCTGAAGGTCAGTGATACTATGATGCTAGTGCACAACTGTAAACTTAATTCTGAGTTCCGTTTACATCTTAGTCATTTAGATGACACTTCCAAAGTGATTTATCATCATTTAGTGATTTTCATCACTGCAAGAGTAAAGTCCTTCGTGTGGGGCCCCACATCCCTCACGGCATAGTCTTGTCTCCCCAACTAAATTGTAGCTGTTTTTTAAGTATTAATACAAAGGCATAAGTTCTGCCAAGATTGATTTAAAAATGATCTGGGGCTCACAAACCAATTCAGTGCATGAGGGTGGCAAAGATGAGAGAGAGAATGTTGCACAAATAATGGCTAAATATTTAAAAGTCTGGGGGGGAAAATAGAGAAAATAGAAAGAAAAGAAAAGATGTCTGAAAAATATCCAAGCCATGGGTGTGGATGGAAAGTAAATGGTCTGAGAAGAATCAGCTCAGTAAAATGAAACATTGTTTTTGATTTTGTTAGCTAGTTACCTTGCAGGCCAGCAAAGCAACTAATGTTAATGTTAACATGCAACTACTAGAGATTATTCTTATTATTATTACTCTGAGATTATTAAAACTAACAAGAGATTTTAGAAAATAATTTCTGCTTGAACATTAAAAAATGTATCCTTTGCTTGAACATTTGATTACTCTGACTACAACAGATACAACATATTCAGACTCAAGTTGTGAAAAATGAAATCACGGCTTTAGCTACTTCTGAGGTTCAGACAAAGTATAATAATACTAGATTCATGAATTGATTCACGTGAGTAACTAATTCACACCTGTTAATGTCACACTTTCAGACTTAGGAGTGCAATTATTCCAAAATGTTGGAACAGACCTACTCCCCATGTTGTTACGATGGACAGTGATGCAGTCTGGTTTCCTGGGTACAATTATAGAGCTGTGGCTAAAATCAGGCTCATTTAGGAGACACAAACACTGAGTGTTACGGTAGTGACATGAAATTTGGAGACAATCTTTTTTAGCTTTCCAATTTTTTAAAAAAGCAACACAAAATAGAACCGAATTTTTAAACTTTAATTTAAAAGATCTTATTTTAATTCAAAAATTGGCAAAAATGTTTTTGGTATTGTTTCGATAACTGCATGATGTAGTTTTCTGTTAAAAATCTGAGAATTTAAGAATTTTCTAAAACACCTTTATTTGGTGGACACTGCAATTTGAACTGTCACCCATATAAAGATGTTGAACTATGTACTAGGAGAGAGGGGTTACATTGGGTCTGTGTGACAAGCTCTTGGTAGGACTACATGACTTAGTGACTCGGGACAAGATTTTCAAAGTGCCATCCAATAAACCTTTTGCTATGATATGAGGTTCCTTATATGATTTGTTTTTAGCCATTTATTATGATAATTGAAATCCATCTAAGAGTATCAATTTAAGAGTAACCCAATGCAAACATTTTACTCTGGTGTAGTTTGGAGTTCTTCCTTCACTCATACGTCCCGTTAATAAAATTTAGGTGCCTTAAAATGCCAACAGCAGGCTGCAATTGCTGCTGCCTTTTCTATGTGAGGACACACCTCCTCGCTGCCCAAGTGGCACAACAGATACCGTACCTCCTTTCAACTCTGTCCCACTTCTTTGGGATGGCCATGAGCGCTGTCACTATGGATGATGATGTCATCCAAGTAAGCAGCAGCATACACAGCATGAGGGCGAAAGACTAGGTCCATGAGGCGTTGAAATGTAGCTGGGGCCCTAAACAACCCATTAGGAGTGGCAAAGCCCCCTTTCGCCATTGGTAAAATCCAGTGTAAAAAAATGTTGCCATACATAACCGGTCTAGGAGTGATAGTGATATTTTAGTTATTATTACTGACCAAGACTCAGTGTTACATAGCTGTATAATTTCAATTTCATCCATGTAGCTAAATGAGGTTACAAGTTAAACTAACACAGATTTGTTATTCTCTTGCTTTTGATCATAAATCAACTGCTAAGCTCAATGGCGACACCAACCTTTGAATCCCCAAGTCAGAAATATCCTACTTAATTAAAACTCAGCAGCCATAATAGTCATGCAAATCAGAACACATAATCACTTTGCCATGGTCTTTTGCTAAATTCATTTAACATCAGAAAGATGGTAGATAGGAGTTCCCTACTTGAAGATTCCATTCAAAATGTTCTAACCATCAAGTCATTCAGACAGTTATTCCGATATGAGATGAATACATCAGTCTCTCTTCACTAGCCCCCTGTAAATGCACTGTTTACAAAGTTTCCATTGCCAATGCCTTGGATAAGGCTTACGACTATCCCCGATGTACCCCATGGGAGGTGCCCCTGCACATTGTCACTTTTCTGTATTGTGGCCCATTGTGGTCCATACAGCAGTTTGAAGGCCAAGAAACAGGTGGAGCTCTGTGATACTTCCCTGATAGAAAATAAAACATAGAGTAGTAATTGATCCAAATTCATCTTAACCAAAGCAAAGGAATGAGAGATGTAGAGTGAAGCAGATGCAGAGCCTCATTAAATAACCCAGTATACTACTACCATCTAGTGGGCATCATGAAGTAAATCCAGTCTATGGTGTGGGATTTGAGAAAACAAGCGGTGTCAAACCATAATAGAGCCATAGAGGTGGAAAGAATAATAAAATATCCTCCTCAAGTAGAAGGGACTTTGCTTGAAGTTTACTTAAGTAAAAAAAAATTGCATGTGTTAAAATAGACTTAATACAAGTAAAAAGTAGTTAATTGTAATGTTAATAAAAGTTACTGAATTTGTGAGTTTAACAGACATTGTCACATGTGAGAGGACAAATTCAATTTATGAAAAAATACATTACAAAATAAGTTGTAAATAAAAGTTCACATTTCACTGTGACAAAATTCTATTTTTTTCTTTTTATTGTAGAAATACATGTGTTAAGAGTGATTTTCCCCATCTGTAGGCAAAGGCACTATCAAAGGTTAAAGAAAGCACAAAAATAATGCATCAAGAAATTCTACATTTCCATTTTGCAAAATCAGCACTGATCTGCCAATGAAAATTATTAAAGTAATAAAGATTAGAAGTTTAGTTAGTGCTCTTTCATGTATTGCAGTATGATTCAGATACTAGTGTTTCAACCATGAATAAATTATCTGTTGATCCATTTAATAAAATATTCTGACTTCAAAGGAGCTGCTGGAGTGTGTTTTATTGAACCATGTCAATTTGGAAAAATATTTATTCAGAAATGGAAGCAACATACATACAGGAAAAGAAAATTACACACCACATGAATGTAAAATGAATGCATCCAATTTCAAATTAGTAGTATTAATTTGAATATTTTCTATTTTTCTTCAGAACCTACTGGCAGGCGTATACATGTATTTCATTAGAGTTCAATGATGGCTATGGAAAATAGAAATGTTCTTAATCATTTCGTATGAAGTTAAGCCATCACTAAGTGTGGTTGTCAAGTAAAGTGGAGACATATTTTAATATTAGCATTAGCCAGGCAAGTTAACATAATTAACATAACATTATTTACAACAAACGGATTGGAGGAGCAATTGCAATGGAGGGAAGCTGGAAGCCTTCCAGTGCAACTGGAACTCTTGTACTGTTGTCCACTGAGCAGCTCCACTGGAGCAGGTGGACATCCAGTGTCTCTGCCAGACGTAGATATAATAAATAGTTACATACTGACATTAAACAAAAACTTATATATGTCTGCTATCTGGCCATCAGGTGTTTCTTGGTGTTTCTCTGAGGCCTCAGAAGGATAATAAAACACTTTGGGGCAAAGATACAGAGCAGGAGGCCATAGCTGGAGGCCAGGATAGCAAAGATTTCCACAGCAACAATGTACTTTCCTGAAGAGCTGATGTAAGCAGGAACAAATGCCACCCACACAGCACAGAATATCAGCATGCTGAAGGTGATGAACTTGGCTTCATTGAAGTTGTGAGGAAGTTTCCTAGCCAGGAAGGCCAAGAGGAGGCAAATCCACAGAGGTCATCGAACACTCTAGCGTAACTTTGACCCCTGGAAACCCAGATCACGTTGAGACACGAGAGGACTGAGGGACAGCCAGTGGTCTGCCAGTTACATTGCTGAAATGTCGGCCCCTTGGAAGTAAAACCTTTCTCCCTGTGTAGTGGTGAAGTTCACCTTGTTTAAGTGCTACAACAGCTGAGAGAATCAAAATGTTGTTAATGACACATTTCACTTTTTAACTGACCTGTGTGAAATACTGTTTGTGAAAAATGCATTTAGACTATACACCTCATCAGGTGTCAGTAAAGAGATTTTGCACCCTCTCCAGGGTCTCTGTCCCACTGCAGGGGGGTAAGGGAGCTGTCAGAGGTGACCTGTTAGCACATGAAGTAGAAACGTGTGGCATGTGAGCGCATAGCCCAGTAACTCTTTTTCCCAGAATTCCCTTAATAGTTCACCATTGGACGATGAGATGGATCCAAACTTCTGAGCTAATTCTCAAATCCTTGTATAGTTGAACTTTGAATAGCCACACACAGAACACCATTAGCTACACACACCCCGTGTGTGTATGTGACAAATAAAGTTCTTGAATCTTGAATCTAGAGAGGGCAAGATTTTAGAAGATTACCACTGGTGCTCCAAGCCTCACTGGCCAGAAACTGTCTATCAGTCAACTAGATTGAAAGGAAAGGGAAATAAATTGCAACAACAAAAATCCTTGTGATTTTTTCCAAATAAGAATTTCTTAATGTCCAATGGATTTAATATGCTTTCATTTGCATTTCTCACATTTGTCTTGGTCTTGCCTCACATCTGTGTACCAGCAAAACATCAAAAGACCTTGCAGTCGAAGCCTGAACAGTAACTGCTGCTTGTCTGGCATTTTAGCAATACTCTCCATATTAAGATTTTCTAAGAATTCCAAACACACTCCTGCCCCCCTAACCTCCTTCTGAAATTCCTGAAGTATAGAGATGGAAAGGGCCATAACACAGATGTCAAGAATGACTCAATAATTCAATTCTGAAGTAATATCAAAAATGACATAAATATTAGGCACATCATTATATAGATAAGATGACAACTTGCTACACACCCTTCTTCCAATATAAGCAGTATTCAGTATACCAATAAAAGGAAAAACCTGGATTGCCAGGTGGCCATAGTCACTGTTTACTGAGTTTGAAACAAATGATTAGGAATATGTCTCAGGCAACGGGAAGGAGCAAGAGAGTGGTTGTGGATGAGGAGGAAGCACACTAGCTGGGGAGCATGCTAAGGTAGTAAGGTTGTATGTTGTGTAGTATAGTGTAGTACTGTGTGGCATTGTGTAGTATAGTGTAGTATGGCATTGTGCAGTATCCATTGGGGCTGACCCACCCCAACCCCAACCCCTTACTCTAAACAGGATTTGAATCCCTCTCCCCTTCCCCCACACACACGCACTCACACACTGTTGAGTGTTGCTGTTGTATCATATAGATAGGTTGTATTGTTATACTGATGTTGAGTCAAGGCTAGGGTAATGCTAGGTTGATGGCAGGTAGTTCTATGGCAAGTGGAGAGGAGAGGTGGTGGTAAATGGGGGTGGTTCCAGGATGCTGGAATACACTGTAGGGCCTCCTTGAGGCGAACAAAACATCGGTGAAGGAAGGTGCCCACTTGATAACATAAATGACATGCCACGTAGCGCTATTGGCTAGAGTAGGTAGTTGTATGGTGCCATCTGACGAATGACTCTGTAGATTGTGGCCTCATGTCTGCTATGGTATTCATTTGGTGTTTTTTGTATTATGGCTCAAGGGTTAGTAAGATCTTATCCTGTGCATTGATGAATGCAAAGATGGTCCATTTTGTAATAACACTTTCATCACTATGTACACCAGAAATAATTGCCACTAAAACTGAAAATTATATCTTAACTATAACATACCCCCCTCCTCTGCACAGGTTAAGTGTTGATGTGGGTATTTATAATTGGTGTAAATCCCATGGCAGGAAGATGGTAAACAGGATGACACACACACATAGAACCCCAAATTACTCCTCTCAAGAGTGAAGGCAAAACAACAATAGCGTGATATCAAATGATTGTGTATAGGGGGATGGGGGTGTTATCAACTCCACTAGCTACAATAACATGTTATTCGAGTGAGCCAAGTTCATTAATTCCTGTAACGTACAGGGTAAGCACCCATTCATGTTGTGGGAGATTGTTTGACTCTGATCTCAAAGAGTTGAAGAGGAAAGATCATTCAAGAAGCCAGATTTGTGTCTGTTTCACTCAGTGACCCTAAGGCTTGATTCATATACTGTCGTTGATCCATATGAGTTAACATGCTAGTCCTCTAGGTAGGAGTCAATGTGGAGAGTTGAATTCCCACAGCAATAGGTGTGCCATTCGTCATCTCCATTACACATTAATTTCACAAGCAATTACATCCCATCCCAGAAGGCTGTGTTTGTGTGCACATGTTGAGTTTTGCTTCCAATATCATTAGATTAGCATATACTTATTTATTTACAGATACGTTTCATAATTTTTTGGTTTAGTAGTTTAGTTACTATGTAGCATTTAGAACAAAACAGGAGATAAACACATTTGGTTTGTTCAAATCAAATATTTCAATATTTTATTGCATTGGTAGGAAAATGCTCACAGTCCTCTGATGAGCAGTCATACAAGGAAAAGAGGATGGTTTAACACTGAAAAACAATATTAAAAAACTGCAGCTTTGTCCAGTCCAAAACCCCTTCCTTCCTCACCCTGTTCCTGTACAGTTGTCACTCTATAAGTATTTCCTTCAGTTATACAAAATTAAATAACCAGTCCCAACAAGAAATATTTTTTGCAGTCTGTATCAAAGTAATTATAAAAATAAAAGCATTTAAACTTCAAAGATTTAAAATATGCAATAGTGTTTCAAATTCTAGATCATAGAAGAGAACAATAAGTCCAAGCTAGCAAGTCTATGTACTGTTTTGCACCCAATGCAAGCAAGTCTATGTCCTCTATTGTATCCACTGCAACTATTTGTTATGTGCAAAGGTAGTAGGGCACTGCAACATCTATTGTATAGATTGATGCATAGTCATGCTTGACATGTCCACAATTAACATGCAAAAACCTAAATGTACTTACAGATTGGTTTTCAACAAAAACCCATCTCAGATTAAAACCAAAGTGTAGAATATTTACACACAACACAACTATAGAAATACCACTAAAAAAGAAGGAAGACTTAAATTTGATCTTTGTTAATATAGATCCCATCCTTTTAAAGTGGCTGTTTGATAATACTACACATTCAAAATATGCAAAGACTGAGCAATTTCCCTTCTGCTTAAAACACAATTTCTCTTTTTGCTTTGTAATAAATGTAGACAATTTGGACAGTACATCACAGGGACAAAGAAAACAAGAATCTGTACAATCAGTCCAAGTAGTTTTAAAGGAATCAAAGTTCCCAGAACATTTACACACTGAGCAGAACATGGACAATACACTGGCAGACTAGAAAGTTGGGTTTAAGTTCATTCACTACTGAATAGTGGGTATCTCATACAGGAAATTCATGCTTTCACATCCATCCATAGAATATATGTGATGCTTTGTTTACAATTTTTTTCTAGAAATATCCCAGAATTTGTTTAACCTTCATAAGGGAAACCTAAAGGTGAACATGGGAGCAAAAAATTTTCATAATTTTAATTATTTACTTGATCTTCTGGCTTTTGGTGTAATTGTACTTCCTCAAGATTAACTTTTCATCTAATTTTATGTCATAATCAGGTCTTAGAGCTACAGTCTCAGTAGAAAGTAGACCTCAGGCTCTGAGGTAGAGCAGGAAGAGTCTGCAGGCCGAAGAGAATCATCAGTATAGTAGCTATCTCCATAATGGTCCCCATGTCCATAGCGTAATGATGTACATGCTCCCTCAGGAAGTCCCCTGTCTTCCAGCTGACCCAGGTAGCCTGCTATGTAAGAACCAGTAGAATGTCTGTTAGCTGGCGGGTTCTGTGAGGCTGGTTTATTCCGCAATACCACACCACCAATGCTGGCAGCATCATCGATCACCACCCCTGCCCGAGGCCTCAGAGCCTCCTGCTGCCTTTCTCGGGCACGGCTATTGATGTGACGCACACGGCTTTGGCTCCGAGAGGATAGTCGGCGGGTGAGGAGTGGAGGGGAATCATCTATATCCCTGGGACCAGAGGGAGCTTTGTTTGTTGGCTGTGGCTGTGACTGTGGCTGTGGCTGTGACAGGGGTTTGGTTACCTGAGGCAGCTGAGGGGACTGGAGCCTATCTCTGTCACTGTCATCCCCTTCCAGACTGACCAGCTTACGTAGCTGCTCCGTAAGTGGATCAGAAGACTGTGATTGGAAAGTTACATCCCCAAGGGCACCCATTCTCTTACGGTTCGTCATATGGGAAGTGATGAAACTGCGGCTGATAATGTGGTATTTACTCTGGAAGTTGCATGATATGTCTTCAGATGTCAGGTCTCCCAGGGACTTGGACTTACAGGGACTGGAGGCTTTGGGGGCTATGGGGACGGACTGAGGAAGAGCTGAGAAAGGGCCTAAACTATTCTGTAATGGAACTCCGGTTGCAGGCTGAAGTTGGTTCCTACTATTGATATGGGAAAACATTTGGATCTGTGTCTGTGGTTTGGTGTATGATTTGTGCCCTGTGCTTTGACTATGTGGTTTGATGTAGTGAGAAGCTGAAGATGCTGATGAGGACGTGAAGCAGTCATCATCTAACTGGCTATACACCACATCATAGTCAGAAGTAGGGGAATACAAGCGTCTGTCTCTACACTCGACACTCGTAGGCACCTCTGACAGGCCAGAGAGACTCTCAGAGGAGGATGAGCCATTCTGGAAGCACCCTACTGCCTCACTCTCCATCTGTTTATCCCCCAACCGATCTTGGTGGCAATTGTTTAGGGCACGGCTACTATTATAGCTCCTCTGTTGGGTGAAGGACCTGCTGAAGTCGTTGTCATTGTCAAAGGACTGAGGTTTGCTCTGAGGAATGGGGTAGCTCTTTTGACGCAGTGGACTAGGGTGGGAGGGTCTAGAGTTGATGGGTCTGTGAAAGGGAGAGGGCTGGGAGCTGGATGGGAGTGGATGGTGGTGATGGGACAGCTGATTTGAAGGTTGGTTCAGTTGTGAAGAATACTGTGAAAATGGTAGATGAGATGCATGTGATAAGTGCTCATGCAGAGGAGTAGAGTATACCGAAGACTGATTTTGCTGTGAATAGCTGGAAGTTGACTCATTCTTTTGGTAAATAGCATGGCGTTTGGTTGGACTTGTGAGTCCTCCCCATGGGCTGCCATGTCGTGGTGAGGTCAGCATCATCTCCAGTGGATCCTCATCAACATTTATCTCCACCTCCGTAAAACCATTTCCTGCTGAGTCATTGCAAAACTGGAAACAGTCAATATTTACAGAGGGGCCCGTGTAAGTTCTCGGGAATCCCCGCTCCAGTTCTGACATTGGCCCTATGCGATCATACACCTCCTCATAGACACTCTCCTCTGCCTCCCCAAACCCATCATTACCACCCCTCTGTATCTGAATATCACCCCAGCCCACAATATCCTGTTTCCCAAAACCCTGAGGGACCTTGGCTGGAGAGGATCCCAGGCTGTTTGAGGGGGTGCTCTCCCTAGAGTGAGCCTGAAGATGGATGGTCTGTTCCTTCAGGTTGTACACTGATGTAGGCGACAATACCTCTTCATCCAGAATGGTGTAGACCTCCTCTTGTTCAGTGGTCTCTGGACTGGAGAGGAGAGGGGGAGCAGGTGGGTCTACCTGGGAAGTCTTATGTGGTGAACAGAGTTCATGACTTGAATGACTGGTCATTCGACCTGCCTTTTTGGGACTGATAGGGCGTTTCATTGTGCCTGTGTGATTAGATGCTCTGGTGGTCTTGAGAGGACACATGAAATCTTGCAATGCTTTGCATGGAGTGGTAGACTTGAAGTTTGACCGGTGTGGGGTGCTAGAGATTTGAGTGGAGTGGGAAGAGACATTAAGGACATTATCAAAGTCCTCACCACCATTAGATAATGTTGGAAGATCATTCTGGTCAACAGTGTTATCAAACCGACCAATCAGAGCAGAGATAGAACCACAGGTGTCATTCTCATTGCCTAAGGAAACAGCATCAATGAGTCTGGAGATGGTACTGTCGTGCAAAGAGCTGGGACTCTTCAGATCAGAGTGGTCCACACTGACAGGGGAGAGAGGGGTCCCAGATGAGGGGTCAGAATAGGAGGATGAGGAGACCGAAGGTGCAACAGTGAATGTTGTGCTGTTTGATGACGTCTCTGGTTTATTTGGTCTTGTCTGGCTGTTCTCAGAAGGTGAGCTGAAACTGTTTTTCTGTGTCGCTGTGGAGATAATCTTTGCTTTCTTTCCTGCATCCTCTGATTGGTCTTTGGGGTAGTCATTGACACTTTCTGCTTCTCCTCCACCGATTACCAGATAAGAGGTCTCCTCTGACTGGTTAGTTTTTTTATTTCTATTGATGTATGTGATTGAAGGGGAGGAGACACTAGGTTCAATAGAGGCTGATGATTCAATGAGGAGGTCCACAGAGGTAGACCTGGGCCGGTCAAAGGGGGAAGTTCCTATGCATACAGAAAATTAAACAAAAATATAATGTTACCACATGTTCTAATTTGGGACATAGAACACCAAGCCATCCAATAATTAACTGACACATTCAGTCCAGCCAACACAAGCCACTAGCAATACACAGACAAATGGAATGTACCACCAAGTACAACTGTGAAAGGGAGGCTGGAAAATGAGGCTGTGAAGGTAAAAAAGGAAAAATCCATATTTGCCAGTTTAGGAAAGAGATGGTCAAATGGGATCAAATGACACAACAATATTTTTGTCAGGACACATTAGTACAAAATACATTGGGTGGAGGCAATACTGGTATGTTTTTGAATGACGCAACCTTCAGACAATAGGTGTTTTAGATTACCTGCAGGGATATCCTAGTCAGTTCTCTACCATAAAGAAGCACAATAGAGTGAAGATGGGACAGAAAAGGCAAGTTAAAGTATTAGGGAAAAAGGGTCTGCACTCTGTCAGTTCACATTATTACTGTGCATCAATTTTAGTTATTTGGAGAAGGATAAGTAAGAATGGAGATGAATAGAACAGTTAACATTTGACATTAGTCAAAGTGCAAAATCATTAAAGGCAAAGCCAAAGACATTTCAACTGCAAGCATTATGTCACAAACACAGTAGCAATTCTGACATAGAATTTGAAGACATTACTTGGATAACACAGGCTATTGTTCCCAAAGCCAATAGTGATTGTTAGTATGAGATAATGTATCCTGAACCTTACAGAAATGATCTTGGACAGATGTAATTTTGATCTTATTAGATTGTTTTATTGAGTTGTATTGAGTTTAATTGCAGAATATATTTAAGCTTTAGAGGTTTAGAGCAGAATACCCACCAATGACAGTGTCTGCACCCATGTCAAGATGTTCCTTGTCCGGGGAGCAGAGGGAGAGCTGACCTTGCAAGAGCCTGTCCAAGGGCATGGAGATGGGCCTGTGGGTAAGAGGACCCCGGGGTAGGTGACGTCTTTCCACACGTTCCTCCTTCCCTACTGTGCCCTCTCCTCCTGGTCCTGCCCCTGCCCCTGTGCTGTTCTTTCGGTCTGATATGGAAGCTAATGACTCTGCTAGGGCCATCTTGGTCTTCTTGCGTCCCTTGGCGGGGGCACTGGCTGTGCGCCGCAGGAGGTGGTCACTGATGGAGCGTTTCCTTAGGGCAGCACCAGAGTTGGTGTCCACAGAGGACTTAGAAGAACGGTTAAACAAACCCCGGATACCTCGCAGCTGATGACCCTGAGGGCAGGAGAAATAAAACAGGAAATAAGAGAGAAAAAATAAGAGGAAAAACACATTTCAAAAACACATTTCCCACCAAGATGCACATCTGTGATAGAGTGAACAGAACTCACATTACACATCAGACATTAATAGTTAATAAAACAATCAAAAGACACATAGACACGTGTATTGAGCTTAGATTAATGCAAAGTCAACAATGGCTTTTTGTATGTTATGCCAATAGATGGCACCATTACCACCAAAGTCACCACAGCAACAAAAAAAAACAATCTGCAAAAAACCATTGTAAATTATGCATGCATGCTTGCTTTTCCAATATATCCAATTATTCGGTATTCACCGATAATGAGATAGCAACAGTCCAAATGAAATATTTTTGAATGCAATACTGTATATGTACTTCTGAAAGTACAATACTTCAAAATTAATTGCCTTTATAAACAAACTGTATGATGTCTCAATGGATTTAGGTCACACACAAACAACCCACTGTGCATACAGCAGAACACAAACTGCACTTCTGCAGTACAGTTACTGTCTCATGCATCATACAGACCATATGGTATCAGGATACCTTGTTAGATCCTAGAAAGTGCATTATGGTAAAGCTGGGGTTCAGGACTAGAGGACTCCACTAGAAAGACAAAGGATTGAAGGAGCATATCTTGAATGGAGTGTCGGGATGAGCAAAACAACAAATATTGTGTGTGAAACTGTTTTTGACAACTTTTCTGTTTACCTCCAGAATGTACTCTCAATTGTCAAAAGAGGTTCACAGGAGGACTATTAAGTGAGGTTCATCATTATACAGTACCTACCTTCCCATAGATGTCATGGACTGATACATGCACAAAGATGGAAGCCTCAGTCAACCCCTCCAAGTAAACATGTCTGTAACCTGTTGTTAGAAATGAAGGGAGAGAGTGAGTGAGTGAGTGAGTGAGTGAGTGAGTGAGTGAGTGAGTGAGTGAGTGAGTGAGTGAGTGAGTGAGTGAGTGAGTGAGTGAGTGAGTGAGTGAGTGAGTGAGGGGGTGGTAACAGCTGTCACCAGACTGGTGACTGTGTGCTCACAGCCTGAGGAGAGAGCATCAGCAGTTCAGGGACAGCTTGTCACTTGTATGTGGACAAGAATAATCACAGGTCATTTATATTACAAATAATGGTTCAACAAACACAAGGTAATATGTCCCATAGCGATAGAACTACCAATGCCATGGGCAACATGATGTGAGTAAGTGTGTGCAAGTCTGTCTGTCCATCATACTGTGTCCCCCATTAAGTGCATACTGTATCATTCACACACAGTTCTCTCGATAAACAAATACGCAAGTCACAAAATGTCCCTAAAACTGAATTGTTGACAAACACTGCACAGACCTGGCATGAGGCTGCTGAAGGCAACAGTCCGTTGGCCAACGAAGTCTCGTCCAATAGGGTCGTGGTCCCAGACGAGGAAACGCACCAGAGCCAACTCAGCCATGTGAAGAGTAAAGGAAAGTGTCTCCTCCCATACTGGATTAAAACCTAGGGGGAGCACACGCACACACGCACACACACACACACACACACACACACACACACACACACACACACACACACACACACAATTCGTATCTGTTAGATTCAGGATGTGTTAGATTGAAGAGAGCATTCAAGCAAATACTAATAATGTGTGCATCCAGCCAGACATACAAAACAGGATGAAAGATGGAGATGGTAGTAATGATGTGTCAAATGATGTATTTAATGGATCAATGCTCCTGCACAGTAATCTGCTAATATTATTGAGCTCCCAGAGCTCCATAACCTTTCCAAGGGAGGCTTTTCCCCTTCCCCTGCTGTGGTCTCTCTGTGTGGAGACAGACCAGGGTAGATACCAGATACCCCTTTCTTATGGTTCCTTTTTGCCAACATTAGCAGTTCATAGAGGTGACTTGATTGTGTGAAATTCCATTAGCTATGGTTTGTGCCATACATATCTGACACTAATAATAATAATAATAATAATAATAGTATTTTATTTATTTTATTTATAAAGCACTTTTCAAAACACAGTTAAAAAAACACATAAAATCAACACCAAAAGCAATAAAAACAAGCTAAGACATATAAAAGCAAGGCAAGAGTCATAAAAGGGAGCTCAAAAATAATGAAATGTCATTATATAACAGCAAGACTATAAAAACAATTCATTCCAAAGTCTTGGAGCCCTGATGGCAAAGGCCTGATTGCCTCTTATTTTTAATCTACATTGTGGAACAGCCAATAGGAACCTGTCTGAGGAGCTCAGGCTACGATCCGGCTCATATGGGGTTGAAAGATCGGTCAGATAGCTTAGTGCCAAATCAATCTAACTTAAATGTGATCAATATCAATTCTGAAACTAACAGGTAGCTATTGTAAAGATGCTAAAATCAGGGTGATGTGATCTTGCCTGCTACAGTTCCACTATTGTCTTAGCTATACAGGCAGTGGCCCAGTTTTACTTGGTAGTGTCCACCGTCTGGCTACATATGAAATTAAATACTAATCATCGCACCAACAGGAACCAGTCATCTATTGGAAATAGAAACTGCAGCAAGCAATGACATACGTACATAAGAAGGGGGATGCTCCAATCAAAATCATGCTAACCAAGCTGTGTACCGTGTTGCAGGACCTTATATAGTTGTCATAGTTTAAAGTAATTGTCATCATAAAAAAATGTGTTAAATTATATATTATTGAAAAGATAAGAGATGTTGAAAGATATTGAATTAACTAACTTAGCAGTGAGCATGCTAACACAAGTGTCTCTGTGTCCATTATACTGTAAAGTTGGTAGGCAGTGTGCTTTGATAGTAAATGTGTGTTTAGTATGGTGCATGGCAGAGATTGTGTGTGTGTGTGTGTGTGTGTGTGTGTGTGTGTGTGTGTGTGTGTGTGTGTGTGTGTGTGTGTGTGTGTGTGTGTGCGCGTGTGTGCGTGTGTGTGTGTGTATGTACATGTCTAACCATTGTCATCTACAACCCGTGTCTGTTCCTTGCAGCAATCAACAGGCAGGCCGATGATCTCCACCTCAACGAATGGGTCGATAATCTGATGGAACAGAACGGCAATCAGGTCACCAAATGGCAATGCAATTGATTGATTGATTGATTTTATTTGGAAACAGGAGCAATGCTTCACACACACAATACTGATTAAGTAATAAATACATCTGTGCTTTTTCATATGCATGTACATGTACAGTGTGTGTGCATTTGGGCCCGCATGTACATGTATGTCTGTTTACCTCTCCACGGTCCCCAAGCATGGAATCTGGGGGTTTGGGCAGCTGTTGTCCACTAATGATCTTGAGAACCAGCTGTTTCTTGGGGTAAGCTGGAAGTGGGTCACTACAGAATGGGTTGAAGGAGCCTAGAGGAGATGAAATACAATAGAATAAGAATTGTTTCAATCCTGAAATCCAAGTATTCTGTGTGTCCACATATATACAAGGGTATACATTTTCTCTTGTTTTTTGTGTACTTTCTTGATTTGAAATCACATCCATTACAGAATATTCATTTTGTATG
>JAXDDW010000082.1:192500-205000 GCA_034670385.1 Hoplostethus mediterraneus
CGATGGGGTTAGTGGTCCCTATAGAGTGGTCTGAAGACAAATCATGGCTGGTTTTCTCCCTTGTTTTTTTGGTTTGTTCAATCGATGTGTTTGACCTGAGGAGTACACTATGTAGTCTCTTCCTGCTGCTTCATCCTCTTCTTCATTCTCTCCTTCTCCCTCCATGACTACTACCATGGCCTAGTTTTATACCCCTTCCTCTTCTCTTCTCTACAATAATTACGCTGTTCCAAATGCAGTAATACGCACAGCCTGATAGGGGCGTACCTGCCGCAGATTCTTCTGAATGCCCTGGTGTGTGGCCCGGAGCAGGGCTCGGATGCTGAAGCTGTCTGAGTCTTCCTTGTCCCCGATCTGAGACTCTTTCAGCAGAGAGTCCAGTTTCTTCCTGATGTGAGACTCCACCTGGTGATGGCCATTACTCTGTGCGAAGAGGGGAGAAAGGGTCAAGAGAGGTCATATGAAGCAAGAGAAAGAGAGAGGCAACTTCAATAGAGGTGTAACGAGATATTTAAGGAGAGTGGATGGTGGAGGATAGTGCCATCCTGAAAAGAAAGTGGCATGATGAGGCAGATGGGGTGCAACTCAGCAGTAGGAAGGTGGCCCTAATATTTTGTACACTCAGCGTATAGGGAATGGAGTATGAAACAATGGATGACAGACCATGAAAACTGATCATCTTCCTTATTTTTTATACTATATATATATTAGTTAATTGATTATTAGTTAGATATTAAAGAACATATAAGTGTAAATAACTACTTCATAAATCACATTGTCTTTCTTTCACAGCACATCTGTCACTAGTTAATGGAAGCAGACTATTGGTGTGATGTTAGTAGTGACTGCTGTGCAAACAGACATCTGTCACTACTTTTATTAGCTCAATATAAAAACCTTTCCTCAGTGGGTATGGTGGAAACTGGCCACTGTCCCTTCAAAATTGGCAATTGCCCGTGGAGCCCAAATGGCATCTGCGGCTATCTGTCTCCAGCACAAGGTTCTACAGCACCTGCTAACCATTTGGAAAATAACAGGAGTGGTTCCCTGGTTTTAGTGCTTTGAGGAGGACCCTGGAAGTATTGTATGACTACTGCTAGAATAAATAAACAAAAACAAACAAACACAAAGCAAGTTCAGGAGTGATCTGTCAAGCATTGATCTAATGAACAAGCCAAGGTATTATGCTCTGGCATGTCTTACATGTTGCTACGCTGCCTGTCTGTCTGTTAAAATAAATAGTCCATTTAATTATCTCGTCTACATTCGTTTATATCTGCATCATTAAGCATTGATTAGCCCATAATATTACTGCACTGATGACTATAAAACTTCACAAGCATCAACATTACACCCCAATTAGTGCAGTCATTTCATCTGGCACAGCAATGTCATTAAGATCCCATTATCTATGTGTGTGTGTGTGTGTGTGTGTGTGTGTATAATATGTTTGTAAGTCTCTTACATTACTGTTCTTTAGCTTATAGTCATCCTCAATTTCATCTGCGCTGTCGTCGTCAGACACCTCCCCTTCCTCGGCATCCGCAGACAGATAGGCAGGCAGACGCTTGCCCTGAAAAGAGAGGGAGAAAGACAGAGAGAGATAGAAAGCAAAGGGGGGGATGTGGGAGATTGAGATGTGGGAAGGGAGGGAGGGAGTATGAAAAAGATAGGTTAGGCCTATGTATGTCCTAAACACACTTTCCTCCTCCTCAGCTACACAAGTGTCACAGATACTATACATTAGAACGCCCACACAGGTTGGACCGCTACGATAGCTTAAAGACGATAACACTGAAACATGCATCGCCTGCACACAAGCTTGTGTATACACACACACACACACACACACACACACACACACACACACACACACACACACACACACACACACACACACACACACACACACACACACACACACATTAAGGTAATTTTCTTCAGAGTTTCTTTGAGTGGCTCCTTTCCCAGTATTTACAGGCAGAGAGAAAGCTGTTAATGCTGCACAAAAACACACAAAAGGGCACAGTACCAACACACACACACACACACACACACACACACACACACACACACACACACACACACACACACACACACACACACACACACACAGACAGACAATGAGCCCCTGATTCTCTGAGCAGTTCCCTAAGCAGCTCTTTCAGCAGAGTGGAAGCCCATTAAAGAGCCATTTTGAAGGTGTGAGTGGGAGTTGGGATTTTCTAAGCTTCTCCTCCTAAGACCCCAGTGCACCACGCCAACTGAAGACTAACAACCCCAAATCAATGGCAGAGTAACAGCCCCCTGCAGCACTCTCTCACTCACTGATATTACAGCCCTTCCTGAAGCCATTGCCACACCTGGTCTATCCCTTATTCCTTCTATCTCTGCCTGTCAATCACCCTTCCTCCATCTATTTTTATTGTTGATTGTCTTGTCTCCCACTGCACATTCTGTCACTCCACTTGGGGATGCGGAGAGGAGAAAAGCTAGAAAAGGGAGGGATAGGAAACGAATGGAGGGAAGTTTATAGAGGAAGGGTAAAGGGTTTTTATAGAAAGTCAATGATGCTCATTCACTTTTGAGTGACCTGGCTGGGGAGGGTCAAGGTGAAAACCCCTCTTCCAGACGAACAATGCAGCCTTTTCTCACACTACAGATATCATCTATTCTATCTAGTTGTTACTATTAAAAAAAAATCTCTCTCTTCCTTCCTCTGCCTGTGTGGTTGAATAGACTTCCTACTGTGCTGGTGGATAAAATGTGTGCTGAGTCTCCCCATGCAGTCGTTATGTGTGTGTGTGTGTGTGTGTGTGTGTGTGTGTGTGTGTGTGTGTGTGTGTGTGTGTGTGTGTGTGTGTGTGTGTCTGTGTGTGTGTGCTCATGTGTGTATTAATGCATTAGAAACCAACAGTCTGTCACTGTCAATTGTATGCCAGTATCTCTTCCTTCTCTCCTTCTCCAATACGATGGCCCAGTTTTATCCTCCCTTTCTCCTCTTTCTTCCCCTCATCTGTTTATTGACAATAATTACCCGCCTCCATATACAGTCCCCCCCCACCCCCCTTCCTCTGTAAAGCAAAACAGATTAAGCACAACATCCAAATATGGAGAGATAATGAGTACTCCCCTTTCTTCATGCACGGAAAATTAGCTGAAAGAAATGGAGATATGTGATGCAGACTGTTCAAAGCATTCCTAAGTGCACTCAGTGACCATCAGTCTGCACCAATCATACCACAGACTGGGGGTTGTATTACACATGCACAATGAATCTGAAGAAAACCCATATTTGAATTTAACAGTTAGTTTAATCATTCACATCAACCACACATGAATCCTTCCATTTATCCATCCATCCCTCCCTCCTTCCATCCATTCTTTTAGCCAGCCATCAATCTATTCTTACTTTTATGAGTATCTTGCCCTGAAGGCTATGAGGACAGGGTAATGTTTTTGAGTCTCTGCTTAGTGTATCTCCCAGGTCCAGTTTGTCTCCAAGGATCTCCCGGAGGTACTGAGCAATCTTCTTCTGCTGCTGGATGCTACAGTGGTTCTCAATGGACAGAATCACTGGGTACCTGGAAAGAACATAACACATAACACACATCGCACATGCTCAGTATCCATAAATCACATAAACCTTGTGAAAGGTGATAAAATGCAGTGCAGCCAATGGACTGAAATGAGACTGATCTGCTGATATGAGTGTAAATCCCATTTATGATACCATTTCCACCAGCCTGAAAATCATTTCAGACTGTATTTCCTTTTGTCACTTCTAATCTCAAGCAGTGAACCTTGAAGCAGAGAAGAAGTAAATGAAACAAATTCAATTGCATATACACCTCTTCTGTGGCATGATGTGTCTATAGGTGTGTGTGTGTGTGTGTGTGTGTGTGTGTGTGTGTGTGTGTGTGTGTGTGTGTGTGTGTGTGTGTGTGTGTGTGTGTGTGTGTTATTTAGAGAAGGTGAAATGACTTCTGTCTTGACAGCGGCACAGCTCAAATGTCAGGTCTGTCAGACTGACAACTCCCCCTCAGGGGATGCAGCCCAGCACTCACCTCTACCTCTGATTCCCAGTACACACACACACACACACACACACACACACACACACACACACACACACACACACACACACACACACACACACACACACACACACACACACACACACACACACACACACACACATAGACATGCCACAGAAAAGGTGTTTATACAATCAAATTTGTTTCATTGTCTTCATTTACTTCTTCTCTGCTTCACAACATCCAGAGTGAAGCACACTCACACACATTTTCATACCGAAAAAACAGCGCGCCCTGGTGCTCCTATAGTGAGATGGCTAAATGAGCTGTGTAATTTGTGTGTGATGCAGACACTCACTCCATTTCAATACAGCCCAGGGGCTATTCATAATTTAAACAGGTGGCACTGATGATTAAATACCTGCTGAATGAAAAGGTGAGGATGGAGGCAGGAGGGACACAGAAGAGAAAGACAGGGAGCGTGAGAGAGAGTGTGTGTGAGAGAGAGAGAGTGTGTGAGAGAGAGAGAGAGAGAGAGAGAGAGAGAGAGAGAGAGAGAGAGAGAGAGAGAGAGAGAGAGAGAGAGAGAGAGAGAGAGAGAGAGAGAGAGAGACTAATTAATCATCTGTCCTTGCTCTCGACATTAGGACAGATCACTAATTAGCCAGCTAACTGCGTGACAATATATTTCCCAATTAGCATGTGAGGATGATAATCTGCATGGAAAGTTAATTTGAAAGTATATATTTTTCAAGTTACTTCGCATTAAAATAAGGTGAGCTACAGCAAAGCTACCCTCAAGAGAAATATAGTTTTGTCAACTTAAGTTCCTGAGAAAAAGTAGTTCAAACTTAACTATGTCTGCAATATACATGATACAAAATCACATGTTCACACGCTTATTACAGTGAGGCAGTTTGGATCCAGTCTGAGTGCCTTCACTGGGCCTTTGCAGCAGTCAGTGTGAAAGAAAAAAATTAGGGTGGTCAAAGGAGAGAGAGGGTAGAATCAAGGTAAATCATATTTTTATATAAAAGGATAAAAAAAAAATGCACATCCTTTCTTTTCTTTTATATCAAAATGTGAATTCAGATAAACTACCAGAAAAACTACTGCAAAATGCATTAAACCTCTAGTTTTCTTCTAATTTACCCTCCAATGCTGTCTGCATGTGTGAATGAAACAAATCGTGATGTATTGCAGTCACTGCCACCACGACTGCAGAGAACCAAATGCAGCCCATGTGGCAGCAGGCAGCTGCATCATTCACCACTTTGTTTGGGTATTGTTGAAGCCAACAGAGACAAACAGTGGCTCCTCTGGGAGGCAGAGGAACTGCTACTCAGCAGATGGCTCAGTAATAGGTGCTAATTACTGCCAGGAATCACAGTGTCTTTTTGACAAACACAAACCTGGCTGTCTAAATGTTGCAACAGCTTCTTGTTAAACCTGGTAGGTAAAAACCTACCATTACATCCATAATATTAATTGAGTATTTCATGATAACATAGTAGGAAATGGCTACTTTGAAACTAGTTATAGGAGGAAAAAAACTGTAGTGTTGTAGCTTGTTGAATTGGGGTGAAATAACCTTTAATGGTTTGATGCGGTTATATCACATCGCATATCGAAACATAGAGCAACCCAGTTAAACTGTATATAGAACAATACACAATTAATAATACCATCTGTGTCACACACACACACACACACACACACATGCAAACATACACACACACCAAGGGGTCAGGAACGTCCTTCTACTGCTTGTCCTGAAGGCAGGAGTATTTGCTCTATAGAATGTCAACCAGATTTATAAATGTGTGTAAAATGTGCACAAAATAAATAAGAAATGTTTCTAGTTGACATTCTATGCCATTTTTCTCCCAATATAAAACCATGGGAAAAAATTATAATGAAATTGAGTCTCTACTTTTTATAAAATGTCACAAAACACACATACACACACACGCACATGCACTTTGACTCACTGGTTATTTATGAAGGCATATTTATTGATGGTCTCTATGACAGACTTGAAAGTGATCTTAGAGGTCAGGGTGTAGCCATGCTGGACCATAGGCTCTCCATCAGGACCATCCCAACAATCTACTGCAGAGAGAGAAAAAGGAAAGAATATGGAAACATTAGTGTCTCTCTCTCCCTGAAATCTTATTCTTACTATTCTCAGTTTTCCCACTCTTCTCACTGTTCACTATTCAAATGTGAGTGTGAGAGTATGTGTGAATGGGTTAGGTGTAACCCGAAACCATGAATGTGATGTGGTTATGTCTGCAGTTTCTTTGGACTTGCTGTCACAGCTCCCATCTGCAGCAATTTTGAATGAATTCATTCAGGGATGCAAAATAGCGTGAATGAAAGCAATCCTGTTTAAGCAATAACGTACTCATCGTGGTTATTGGCACCGGTGTGCTGCAGTCGTACTTGGGTTGGGTTTTTAATTTGGGTTTGGGTTTTTGGGGTTTTCATTTTTAATTTTAATTTGTCTTTTTTATTTGGGCCCTCTGCCAACAAAAAAATGTGTTCCTCACTTCCTTCATTCCATTCCGAGCTTAAGTCAGGTGAGACCATTTGTGTTATAAGGTAAAAGTTTGTATATTGAAGTTGTAAGCACTCATGTAACGTCTCTCATCTAATCACAACGCGTGGTCGGAAACATGTGTTTAAATTTAGATATATTTGCTTACCTTCCACACAACGGCACCCGGACTGCAGTACCCAGGCGTACATGTCAGTTTTGGAGTGGGAGAGGAGCTGGTCTCCAGTCAAGTAGGTGTTATGAGAGGAGGCAACAAAGTAGTTACACAGAGGTTGCTCCATGTCTTGGTTCACCTCATTGTGCAATGGGTTAAACACATCACACGTGGGGCTGCGCATGAAACTGGTAAAACCTTAAGAAAAATACAAATTCATGGGAAAACAATTACTAAGCACCAAAACAGTTTCATCAGTTTTTGTGTAAATTATTTATATTTCTATTCCGTTGTGAAATATAATCAGATGGCGTCAAACATATTTTCAATACACAGATACAAATATTTAAGTTGAGGAGTCATGGTGCAGATGTCATGCAGTGGAAAATGAGAATATTAGAGGAGAAGGAGGGAAAAGCAGTGACATTATAGAAACCCCTTGTCATTCATTGATCCTGCATACAGTAGCAGCCAATGCAGCATTTTCTTTCTCAATTACTCTAAAATAGAAGTGAAAATTGTAACCCAAAATGTTTTGTCTTTCAAAGCCAGATCATATTGTGCACCTTAAAAGAGGACAAAGTTTGAATTTAGTGCAAGCAGTTACAGCAAAAGTTCTACAATCGTTTCTACAATGGCTTCATCTTTACCACTTCAACAGCAGGTTGACCATCAGAGAAATATCAAAGCATACGTTTCAGACAAGCACTTTGTGCTTTAATGAATCTTATCAAGCTGAAGTTCTAATGCCTTGATGTTTTAACCAACTCAAAGTTATCTGGGTTGAATTTGCTGACACTTTTAGGAGGTAGATCATGAGGGAGGAGGGAGAGGGAAGAAAGCATCCTTTCATCCCGAGAGGATGGGTAAAAATGAGAGAGGAATGCAAAGCTGGAGAAATGGAAATTGGATGAGAAGGCAGAGGACTAGTGGGGGGAAGAGGTAGAGGGAAGGAGATAGCAAACGGGAAAGAGAAGACTGGGGAGGAGGAATGGAAAGAAATGGTGAATGGGAGAAAAAGACGGTATAGATCAGCAATCAGCTGAAGTCACACAACGTCAAAGTACCACCATGGATACTTCTAGATTTCCACAGGGTTGCAGATGCAGATGCAAATATGTCACACAAACACAGACAAACACAAGAAGACATTTCATATATGTAATTACACCAGTCCATTGTTTCACGTTGTTGTTAGGTAACACATTGCGCATTACACATGACAAATGTGCGTGCACACACACACGCACGCACGCACACACACACACACACACACACACACACACACACACACACACACACACACACACACACACACACACACACACACACACACACACACACACACACACACACACACACACACACACATCTCTGCATGGAAGGCATCAGACATACTGGTCTGATCAGCCAGACACACAGTAACAAGGTTAATCTCCAAGCCGCCAAGGACAAGATTCGTCTCATTGCTCCTCTCTTCATCCTCATACTCACTCCTCGCATGTCTGTCACACTCTCATTTCCTCTTTCACTCTGCCCTCATTCTGACTCCCCAATTTTCTCACTCCAACTACTCTCCTCAAACCTCACTCCTTCTTCTCTCTTAAGCTCTCCCTTTTAGTCACGTATGATATTACATACAATTACACTGATATAGCTTCCACCAAATTGCAGATTCAATTTAAACAAGGTGTCCCTAGTGATGGCTGTGCGGTTCTAGCCATGCCTCCAGTGGCTATATCGCCCAGCCCAAGACGATCAGGCAGTCCACTCACCTCACAACTTTTTTACATTTATTTAGACAAGAGGAAAGTAGAGAAAGACAGGTTTAACCAGTCAACCACTTCTAGGCAACAAACTTATATGCTAAATGCCATATGGTATAGTAATATCTGATCTTGGCTTTGATTCAGAGGGAGAGTAACATAAAAATAGAACGTGACAGAGAAAGAGGTGAAAAGAGAAAGAATGACTGAGCACAAAATTAAAAGTTTGTGGGAGAAAATGTGTAGGAAATACAATCTAAAGAAGTGGAAAAAATACAGTTAGTTCGGAAGAAGTTACCCTCAATGCCCATGCCGCCTTTTTCTTTATTCTCGTCAGACAGCTCAAACTTGTCAATGATGTCTGCACAGTACTCTGGTGTCACGTTGGCAATCTACAGAGAGGATAGATGGACAGAGCTTTAGGAATACATGTACAAAAACAGGAACACATATACACCCCTTGACTTTTTGCTGCTATTAAAATAATTGCCACCCATATCAAATAAGCAATATCGTTTGAAAACTGCGCAACTGGCAAGTCTAGCAGGCTGGAGTAAATAAATACAGCATGATGACATAAAAGAAAGAATAACTAAATAAAAAAGAAAGAGAAGAGAAGCTGAAAAGAGCAAGAGATAGGCTCCCAACAGACAAACCAATTTTAAGTGTGATAGATTAGCTCAATGGAACAGATTCCTCTGGGCAGTTTGCTGAGACGGCGGCTCTAACCCTTTGAGCTTTCTGTTTGCCGAGTGTGACTTCTAACCTTCTGCTCGTTGTGCAGGAAGTTGGCCAAATCCTCCGCTGTCAGGTGGTCTTTCCTGTCGCTGTATGCCATCATCAGCAGGAACAGATCTCGTCTCAGTGACATCATCTTGTAGAAGACGGAGAACTCCTCGTATGTCAGTGTGCCCTGCTGGTCATCTGTGTCCGCTTCCTGTTAAGGGGAGGAAGTAACATAAACCGTTGACACATCACAAACCATAATATTTTGATGGTTGTACAACAGTTAGAAAAATGTCTTGGTAAAGCCTCTACGCACAAACTCATTGCTGCCCCAGTGTGATCTTGCAGCCCTGTACGCTGAGGACGAAACCAGTAAGGACGACTGTGTTTTGGCACTGTCCTCATCAGAAGGTTTGAAAACAACAACCACTGACTTCTGGGGTTGCCTAAAATAGTGGCCACTGTCAAAATCAGAATGCCCCCACACCAGTGCTTAACATGGGTAGTGCTGAAGTGTGCTCTTGTCATCTTTGAAGGCGTGAGGGGGAAAGGCTGTGTATGTGTGCAGCTCAATGCATCCCATCTCATCCATACTAATACGTCTACTTGAATGGACACCCCATGCCATCATACTCTGTGATATGACATTAAATATGCTATGCAATATGTGATACCATAATTCTGTCCCATCTTTCCCTCCCAGCTCTCTCTTTCTCTTCTTCTCTTTCTCTCTCACACACACAGATACAAACACAAATTCACACAGCCAAGCACATACCATGTACTAGTCTGTATTTCACAAACACACCACTCCAACCAATGTTCCCCTCCTTACCTCCCCTCTCTCTCTACATGTTGCCTGAGGACATACAGCATGGCTCGCTGCTCATTCTATCTAGCACCTCACACTGTGTGCTCACTGGAATCCGGTTTCTCATAATACCTGGATCTCAGGGGGCTCCGTTCTGTTCCACACCAAATCTAATCATCGCAGCTAATGCCTCCATCACACTCCTATAATGAGCTTACTTTGGGCATCAGGGACTTGATCACTGATAATATCCACACACAACCAGTGGGATAAATCACTGTGATGGACTACATTAGAAATGCATGGACAGAAAACAAACAAGTCCAGGGTATTTTAAGTAACTGCATTGGTTGTTAAGGTTGAGTGGAGGCTTGAATGGAATGAGATAAATGAATGTATTTTTCTATCTCACTTATACCCATAGTTATATATTGGCCATGGTTATAAACACAAAAAGCACAAAAAACACAAATTCACTATATCACTCACTTATTGGGACAGTGGGGAAGGGAGATGAGGAGGGCAACCATACCAGACACACACAGCGCTGGTGGCCCATAGGGGGCATCTTCTTTACAGTAATATTTAGTAATAATATAGTAATATTAGTAGTAATATTTTTATGCAAGAAATTTCATGTGAGCTAATGAAATCAAAAACATGAAACTGAAATGTGTTTCAGTAGCGAATGTCAGAGCATGTTATATTTATGTGTAAATATTTTATGTCAAGACTTTGATAATCAATACAAGAGTATTTATATGCATGTGTGTGCCTCACCAGTCAACGACAGCAATGGAAATTCTGGGTGTGAGTGAATGTGAAAGTTTTTTGTTTATGTCAGAAGTAAAATAATGAATGTGAAAGGGGTTTTGTGTGTGTGTGTGTGTGTGTGTGTGTGTGTGTGTGTGTGTGTGTGTGTGTGTGTGTGTGTGTGTGTGTGTGTGTGATGCATCATTATTATTATTATTATTATTATTATTATTATTATTATTATTATTGCCTCTACAGAATCCCATCCCAATCTGCATCACACTGACATCTGGAGATTAATTCCAAGCACAGTGACTTACTAAATGGTACCTCAGATTCAGCAGTGAATTCACTTAAATGGTTGAATATTCTGACCTGGAACATTTGCTTGACCTTCCTGCGTGGCAGATTAACATTCAGTTTGTGGAGCAGTTGGTAGATTTCGTCGATGTTCAGGAGACCATCTCCATTCTTATCAGCCTCCTCAAACGTCTGCTTCATCCACGTTGCACAGATTAAGGAAAATGTGGTGCATGTCTATGAATACTGTATATAGCATAAATACATTGTGTGTGCATGCATGCATGAATTTGTGTGGTTATGTTAAATAGAAATTGCCTGCATAGGAATGGTTTGGTATGTGGGATGAGACTTTACTATTCAAGAATATTTGTGAAGGTCATCCATGGAAGGTGCCTCAAACTGTGAACATTGTGTGACGCCTGGAGTGCAGTAGCTGGTACAAAAACGATGAGTGTCAGCGGACAGAGAATCTGGACAGTGTCTCTTCATTTTAGAAACCTTAACAAGCAAATTCTTAATAAGCAAAACAGTCATTTCCATTTCTGAAACCACATTCTGATCTCATTATTTCAGCTCAACATTATTTTTGTGATTGCTTCTAGCCTTTGAAGCTTTGCAGTATCCGAGCGTGCACGAATACCCCAGACTCTAGTAAGTAAAGAACACAAAGCCAGAAATTTACTTTATAATAAATAAAACCAAGAGGATCATGAGAGCTGGTCACCGAGATGTGTCTGTCCAATAATACTGGGTTAGGGCTGGATGAAACCACAGATAAAAACCAGAGACTAAAATACAAAACAATGCATCATTCTCACTTGGCAGGCAATGTAATTGGCACCACATATTTGTTTATGTGTGTAGTTTTGTGATAAAAGGATATTGGTCATGTGTGCGTTGTCGTTTCGCCAGTGAGTCCTCATCACTGATCCCAGCCATCAGGTAGCGGAGGCCGGTGACCCAGGTTCTGGCTTCCTCTGCATTGGATGTAACCAGGTCAAGGGACTCCATGTGGTTTCCATGGTACACTGTGAAACAGCAGGCTGGGTCGAAGTTGCCCTCTGCATGCCGGTGGAAGATGTCTGATTGACGGCCCTCCGTTACTTTGTACAGCGAATCAATGGTAACTGAGGGAGGCAGCAAGTGGGATGCACAGGTGGAAGAAAGACCGGTCAGAGTATTAGTTAGAATAGATACACTAGAGGGAATTAGTACTGATATCTCTCATTTAATTACTTTGAAGCTTAACATTAATTGAGGTTAACTTTACAAATGAATCCCTGAGGTTTACTTTTTGGGAGAAACCAAAACTTTCTCATATGCCAAAATATTTCTGTTTCTTTCCTCCTGTCATAATGTTTTGGGAAACAGACAAATAGTCAACAGAAAG